>JAOTOL010000923.1:0-168660 GCA_034440575.1 Imbricaverruca yamaguchii
TTTGGGTTCTGGGTATGCACTCCACAAGCCAGATGTTTACCCATTAGGTACAGTCGGTCTAACATGTAGCTCCCTGGATGCCGGTAGTTAGAAATGGTATTTGTAAATGCCAGGATTTTTTACATCCAACTACTGGCATTGAGGGAGATAAGACATAAAGACATAAAATATCAGTGCAACTATGAGCCACAAGGGCCCTTCTTGGTTGCACTCTGTACACTGAACCAGTTGTCCACCAAATGTGTTTATCAACTCTCCCTGGAATACAGAAAAGCAAGCCCACTATTCTTGTAATGATTGTCTATGCTGTTCTTAAAGATGTTCAGTGTGTTGCTACTGACAATGGTTTCTGGCAGCTGGTTCCAGTGTTCTACTACCCTGTTGGTGAAGGACTGTCTTAACCTTGTCCTGCTGTGATTAACTTTAATTTTGAATTGATGACCTCTAATTGCATCATTTCTGTTAAATTGAAACCAGTTCCCTGAGATAACCCTGTTCTTGACCATGTACACATTGAAAGACCTCGATAAGATCTCCTCTCAGCCTTCTATATCTAAGTGAAAACATTCAATTTCTTCAATCTTTCCTAATATGCCAGGTTGCCCATACCATTCACCATTTGTGTTGCCCTCTTTTGTACTCTCTAAAAGCCAACAATCTTTTCATAACTAGGGGACCAAGCTTGGACACAATATTCCAGATGTGGCCTGACATATACACAATAAAGCTTCCTGATGACTTCCTCACTTTTGTATGATACATTCCTATTTATTGCCCCAAGCATTCTTATAGCTTTCTTCCTGGCTTCTTTGGTCCGTTCTGATGCCCTCAATTTTGTGTTCAAAATAACACCTAAGTCCTTCTCCTGCTGAGTCACAGATAGTACTTGCCCACCCATCAAGTATGAAGCTAATTAAACACGCATATATGTGCGCTGGAATAATGAGGTGCCTATCAAAAGATTCACAGATTAGAGCTCTGAGATGGGGACTTAGAGCTATTGAATTTATACCGGGGGTTTTAAATATCGGAAACGTCGAGGTCCTGTAGTCTATCACTAAGCTAAAATGGAAGCTTACCCCAGGTATGTTGCAAAAATGTATGATGAGCTCCGGGGGGAGCAAAACTTCCCTACGTAACTAATCTTTAGGCAAATAACGAGTTGTACGGTGACGTGATGTTGTCACCGAAATAACCGATATTTCTAACCATGTATCACCGCTAAATTTGAATAGGATACCTTTGCCCTTAGCCCGACCTGCTAGGTGAACTGTATTATCTGATCATTCCAATCGGTCTCCATAGTGTAGGAGTGTTATATGAAAACCCTTCCGGCCCTGCGCTAAAGAATGTAGTTCCGTGATTCACCTGCATTGTTGGCTGTAGAAAACAGGATGTGCTATCAGTGCGGCGAGATCACCGATGTTACCGGAGATGACGGCCGGGCATCCGGAAAGGTACCCGTTGGCTCCAAGGTTCGACACGTGGGTTTGACGCCTCGGTGGAGTTCACCCACCCGGCGGCCACCACGGATGCATCATGGCCGCCAGACGTTCAGCCGATAACCGTGAGGATGTGTCATTACTTGTAAGGTGTCGGCCAATCGCCCCTGTCGTGGGTTGTCGCGCATGACAGGGCGTGCGGGCCCGTCAGGTGTTGTCGGAAGAGGGAGAAGTAGATCGGTCGCGAGCGGACGCTGCAACGAGGCTTGTCATCGTGGTGCCGGCAGACGCGCTTCTAAATTACTGTCGGCATCGTTCATCATTTGTGCGCGCTAATCCTGCCCTCATCGCTGTTCTGAGCTTGCCGGGTGGGTCGCCATAGAAAATATAGTGCAGAGTAACGCGGACCTTTCAACCGTGAGGGTCGCGACGCGACGGTCCAGAGACTATCACTGCCAAGGAAGAGGAGCTCCCCATAATGGTGGCATATCTCGAATGTTCCTTTTGCTGCTGCCCTTGTACCAATAGTTTGTACAGCCTGTGGATCACAATCACATTGTGTCCGCGTGGAAGTTAGTGTTTCTACGGTCACTGCACGACTGAAGTTAGTTTTAGTTCTTTTCGAGATAGCGTCCGCTTAAAACGTAACAAGTAAATCACCTGGTTACAAGTCCCGGAGATCACGTATTTTCTGGATTCGCATGTCGAGCGCGTGCAAGTACGAATGCGAGCGAAGGGCGTGGGCAAGAGGGGACGGAGGATGGGCTCAGCGAAGGGTGTGGGCAAGAGGGGACGGAGGATGGGCTCAGCGAAGGGCGTGGGCAAGAGGGGACGGAGGATGGGCTCAGCGAAGGGCGTGGGCAAGAGGGGACGGAGGATGGGCTCAGCGAAGGGCGTGGGCAAGAGGGGACGGAGGATGGGCTCAGCGAAGGGTGTGGGCAAGGGACGGGGGACGGAGGATGGGCTCAGCGAAGGGCGTGGGCAAGAGGGGACGGAGGATGGGCTCAGCGAAGGGCGTGGGCAAGAGGGGACGGAGGATGGGCTCAGCGAAGGGCGTGGGCAAGAGGGGACGGAGGATGGGCTCAGCGAAGGGCCTCATCACGGACAACTTGCACCTCCTCAGGAAAGTCGGTGATACGGAGAAGCTGCGCTAAGTGCAGCGTGTGGAGTGCCTCTTCTGCGTCAGGGAGGCGGTGGTGGCCGCTGAGCGCCGCCGTTGGTTGGATCTGCCGGCGCGCAGGGAGGCGGTGGTGGCCGCTCGCCTTGGTTGATCTCCGGGCGCGGGGGGGGGTGGGGGCCCCTGGGGCCCTTGGTTGGTTTCCCCGGGCGCGGGGGGTTCCCCTGCGTGCTATGCCAGGCGGCCCGCCGAACGCCGAGCTATATCGCCGGGTGAGCTGCGTTGCGATGAATGACAACGGCGGAGGCGAAACAGGCACACCACACTGTAACTGTAGAACTAACATACAAAATCATGCTGCCACTCAGGGCAGACACGGAAAGCACAGACAAAACACTTATAATTCACCCGTGTGCATCATAAGTCCCGACTCATCCAGACATACCTTCCTCAGCAATTCCCCCGCTACTGAACGGCCTGCTGCAGATTGGTTGCAAAACCGTGGAAACCGTCTTGTTTGTGAAAGTGAGAAGACACCGACGGTGAAGTTGATGGGTGTAGATCCATAAAAAAGACGGTGGTCTCACTGAGCAGGCATTCAGGTCGTCGCTCGGCACGTCCGGTCGTGGGTTTCGATAGCCGACAGCTGGTCCGAAAACCCCCGGTGGGAAACCGCCCAGGGCACAACTGGCCGCGAGGCTTTCCTCCGCGGCCTCCGTCACCGGCGATTCGGACGGCAGAAGGGGTCACCAGGGCCCGGGCGGCCATCACTACCAACGCGATCATCAGCTGGTTTGAAGAGCTAGAGGCCTTGATTGAGATTCATTCAGTCGGAACAATGCCAAGACCATGCGCACCTTGCAATAAGCAATAAGAAACTACATACGCACTTTTTTTCTAGATGACCGTCGAAGTAGAATTTTGCCAGCCGATCGTAAATGCACCGGAAGGCGTCATCTTATTCTAGTGCATAGTGCGTGTATTTGCACGACAATGCGTGCTGTCTATGATACTCGACCGGTATTTTTTGTTGTTTGTAATAAACTCAAGATGTGAAGAATACAAAATAAAGGAAAATATCCTGTAGGCAACGACAGACACCGCGAGACACCGACGAGAATGTGGGCTTGTCAAATGCCAATCTACAAAAGCACGATCTTCCATTCATCGAATATAATAAGGTGATAAAAGGCATGTCGGTCCAACAGGTTCCGACGGAATGGCCGATCCGTGTTTCCTTATTCCCGTGTCGCCGTCGCATACCCCGTACGCGTGACTGCACACACACGATACCGCACCACCGCGGACCAAACATACCGCACCACCGTACCACGTACGCGCACCAACCAACGCTGTGTGTGACGGCCGGCGTCCACCGCCGGCATCGGCGACCCGAGGTCATCGCCGGCCGCGGCCGAGCGTCGCTGACCCGGCCCGGGTCACACACGGCGGCCTGCGGCGCCGGACGGTACTCACCCGCCCCGCCGACGACCCGACGGCTGCCGTCTCACCGTATTTCAGGCAGCGGGCGTGCCGCTCGTGCTCGTCGGCGCGCGGCGACCTCAGCTTGTAGGCCTTGTACCAGGCGCGACACGCGTCGTCCGGCTCTCCCAGCTGCATCAGCACCTGCGGCGGCGCCCGCGCACGTCAGCCCGACGTCCGACCGCCGGCTGGGTGGGCGCCAGGCGGGCGCTGCGCTGGGCGCCAGGTGTGCTGGGCGCCCAGCCCGCCGGGTGGCCTTTGTCCGCCCGGGAGCCATCACACCGGAAAGCAAGGTGGTGGGTGGAGGTGAAAACATTCCAAACGCTGGTTCCCAGTGTACCAAATCATGACGGTGGATGGGAGCACGCTTATCTGCCAGCCTCGGCCGATCCCAGGGTAGTTCGAGTTGGCTATTGGGCTCGAGTGCGATTCAAAGTCGATCACAACAGAAGACTATCGACATCACACCACCGGACATCCAGTGGAAATTTGAGCACAGGCTTGAAGTGGGTGACCACTTGGTGACACACGGTGAACATCCAGTGGACATCCAGCGGGCATATAAGCACAAGCTGGGAGACCTCGATGACTCGGCACACCACTTAACATCTAAGCGCGTGCAAACAAGCTGGAACAACTCGGTGATAACTCGGCAGACATGTTCAAGACTCGGCTGGCCGAATTCAACATGACAAGGTTCAGTCACAGGTGGTACACCGGGGACGCTAAAACTACGGTGTCCAATCTGGTTGGTTATCTGGGTTTAGATGCGCATCGACTGCGTTGGTCATACAGGGCACCCGATCCGGCAAGCCGCGCAGCGCCCGCCTGATACAGCTCCACAAACAGTACACACAACAAAAGGTTTGCCAATGTCGTCCACGGACAGTGATGAGTAGGATTATGTGCGGGACCACACAACACATGAGGGGTACCTCCATATCACTGTTGAAGAGGCGTTATCCATCGCGTGCGCCAGTGCCTCGGGACGACTGGTACCAGGCGCCAGTGCCACAAATCTCAGGGACGCCGGAGCACTTCAAACGACAGGATGAGGGGAGAGTGCAGGGTTAAAATATTGTTTTTTGTTAGGTGCGAGATGGCAAAATGAGAAGAATAGGATGTAGAAATTTGCCATGGAATCAGTGTCATATAAAATGTTTTTGATGTATTTCAAACTTAAAGTTCAGCCAATAGTGCAGGTACTAGACTGTATCTGACTTATTTAGGAGACCCTATATTCGGGATAGGGATAATATCTATGGTATAAGCAGATATTGTGTCATATCACACTACAGGTAATCCCTTTACATGAAATTATGTTGCAAAATGTTTGTGTATCACCATCCCTTATCCAGAGCATAAGTATGATACTTATAAACAAGATACTGTGAGAAAGGAGACACAAAGACTTGACAAACTTGCATAAAGAAACAGGATGTAGATACTTCTTAGAGAAGGATGTCAATCGAGTGTTCAGAAGTGGTACATTCCACCCTATTTCATGAATAATGGATCACTGGAAGAGTGGCCAGTGGAAGGCCGGTCGGCGGGGCGGAGCGCACCTGTGCGCGGGTGTGCAGGGTGTCGGCACGCGCCGCCCTGTCCTGCAGCCGCTCGGCCAGCCGCAGCGACGCGTCCAGGTGGCGCAGCGCCTCCCGGTAGTCGCCGGTCGCCTGCAGACTGAGCGCCAGACTGTCCTGCACGCGCCGGCCGTCCTCCAGCAGGCCGTGCCGCTCCGTCACCGCGGCAGCCTGCGGCGGTCACATCAGTCACATCAGTCACATCAGTCACATCAGTCACAACAGTCACAACAGTCACAAGCAGTCGTCACGCGGCAGCCTGCGCCATCAGTCACATCAGTCACATCAGTCACAACAGTCACATCAGTCACAACAGTCACACCAGCCACATCGCATCAGTCACAAGTCACATCAGTCAACAGTCACACCCGTCCTCCAGCAGGCTGTGCCGCTCAGTCACCGCAGCAGCCTGCGGCGGTCACATCAGTCACATCAGTCACACCAGTCAAACAACAACACCGTGCCGCTCAGTCAGTCAGTCCGTCAGTCACACAGTCACACAGTACATACACATCAGTCACATCAGTCACATCAGTCACAACAGTCACATCAGTCACATCAGTCACATCAGTCACCCGTCTTACAGCAGGCTGTGCCGCTCGGTCACCGCGGCAGCCTGCAGCAGGCACGCCTGTCACACCCGTCCTCCAGCAGGCCTAGCGTCCACAAGACGCGCTAGCACCAGTGTTGCCATACGCCGACTGGACCGCGACAGGCGGAGAGCAGCCGAGCCGTGTGTCGTCACCTTTTTGTAGGCGGCGCGAGCATCCGGCGTCCTGCCGTCAGTCTCGGCCACGATGCCCAGGTTCAGGTGGAGTCGAGCGGTCATCTCGGCACGCTCCCGCTCCGAGACGTCGGTCAGGCTGCGGGCGGCGCCATAGAGGTTAGGTCACGGTGACGCACAGGGCGGGTCACGGGAGCTTAGGTCAGGCGAAGTTAGACAAGGTTGTGTCACGGCCGGGTAAGTCATGTGAACGCCTACTACTGGGTCTCTATTAGTTGAGAATGACATGAAACGCGAAGGACGAGACAAGGACGAAGCGCTAGCGCACAATAGTACTGAGGAAGGCCATACACAAATTTTCACGCACAACAGTCCCACGGTTTGGGCGCATTCCTACCAAATTAGATAATTCCCACCGAATTACCAGCACATGCAACTGCTGAGATGGCTGCTGAGCGAAGAAAGCGACTGAAAAACTGACTTGGCTCCACGAACACTCAAAGCGCAGTGAGAATCGGAACTCAATAGTTGGGCACCACACCAAAACAAGTGTGACGGCAGCAATATCTTTTTTCTCACCTGGGTACCACTTGTAGACTCTTCTGAAACCATTTCTCAGCCTTTCGGAGAAGGTTTTCCTTAGACTCCTCCTGGCTAGATATGTTGTCTACCTGTAAAACAAATGCAACAAAAATATAGAGATAAACGTTCGCGGAAACCTGCAGAGTTCATTCTAACGACACACAAACAAAACGGGCGGTAGCACGCATGTCATCTTCATTTCTGAGGTGTGTGGCATTGTAGCAAACTGACCTGACGACCTGAACTGACCCAGTGTCGGGTGGGTGGGATACCTGAGTAGTACGACTCGACTCGCACGCTCTCAGTACATAAAACCATGAGGACTACGACCAGGATCGGAAATACCATCTACACGCTCCGGAGAACAAAAACAGTCTCAAAGTCCAGTCTTGCGCGCTACCACCCGACCGGCCGGCTCTCTCAGGTGACAGAGGGCCGTGCGGCGACCGGCCCGGGTCGCTCGGTCGACACTGCCCGCAACGCGCGAGGAGGGCCCATGCGCCCACTCGTCCTCTCCATCCGAAACAGGGGGCGGGGATGGCCGAGTGGAGTGGTTAAGGTGTCGGGCTATGGGTACCAAAGGTCCCGGGTTCGACTCTAGCGCCACTCGGGACATTTCCCAATCCCGCGGCCCACCGGCGAAACAGTGTGGGCGGCGCCATTAGCCGTGATTGTGCATAAAGTGTGTCGTGAACCAACCAATAAACAAACAAACCATCCGAAACAGCTGAGCATTTCGGACGTTGGCTTTTCTTGGCGGTGATTCGCCTGATAGAAATCGTGATTTTTATATCAGGCGAGGAGCATCTTTTCGACCTATTGTCTGCGATCTGCCTTAGAACCCGGTGACGAAAAGGTGGAGATGGGACGCATCGGTAATAGTGGCACCGCATAGCACACGCACCACACGATTCCGAAATGCGCGTCGCACGTGCCACACAGCAGCTGGGTCGCCTGCCACGCTGTGCCACCCGCCCCAACCACACAGCAGCAGCGTCGTCGTCGTCTGCCACGCGACAAACGGTAGCGCACGTACTGTCACGCCCAATTCTGCCAACTGTAAACCAACTGAGAGAGACGCAGACACCTAAAGGTTTCCCATTAGCCCACAGGGCCCACGGCAAGCATGACCTCGATATGGTGGACGTGGCCCGATTTGATGACGTAACCGTTCAAAGCGGACCCGTCCCGACAATGCCCAATGTCGAAAAATTGGATGGAAAATATCATGTGATGCCAAAACCATTGTTTTCACAATTTGTATTTCAGCACTCGTCACTTACTGTAAACCAGAAAACAGCCCTTTTACTTATAGCACATACACACAAATGCAAGCCATCTGTTTCTGCTTTATTCTTCCTAAAAAAAAACACCATTGGTTTATGTCATAATCAGGATTTTACATATACATATTTGGAACCTCGTGAGCAAATATGACAATTTAGTTACGTCAGCCACCTAAATCAAAATGGATACGCACTGATCTGATGTGGGGGTACCGCCCAACACTGCGGGCTCAAGACCTGGGGGATGTAGCCCACCACGTACCAGGTACGATCTGACTTGTACGGATCACATAGCAGGCACGATCTCGAATGGCGGGTATAGCATTACTGCTGACGCAACCGCAGTCTGCATGACCTGACCCGGTGGATGTGGCCCTGGTCTGCATGACGTGACTCCGTGAAGGTGACACCAGTTAACATGACCTGACCCGGTAGACGTGACCCTAGTCTGCATAGCCTGACCCGGCGGAAGTGACCCCACAGCCGGCATGACCTGACCCGGTGGACATAACCTAACACAGTCAGTACCTGGCCAGGCAGGTTCTCACCATCAGCAGGTAGGCGAGGCCGACGGTGGCCTCGGTACCTGACCGGGCAGAACCTCACCATCAACAGGTAGGTGCAGCCTTGGCACCTGACCGCGCACACCCTCACCATCAGCAGGTAGGTGCAGCCTTGGTGACGTCAGCACCTGACCGGGCACACCCTCACCATCAGCAGGTAGGTGCAGCCTTGGTGACGTCAGCACCTGACCGGGCACACCCTCACCATCAGCAGGTAGGTGCGGCCTGTGGCACCTGACCGCACACCCTCACCATCAGCAGGTAGGTGCAGCCTTGAGCACCTAACCGGCACACCCTCACCATCAGCAAGTAGGTGCAGCCTTGGCACACCTAACCGTGCACACCCTCACCATCAGCAGGTAGGTGCGGCCTGGCCACCTAACCGCACACCCTCACCATCAGCAGGTAGGTGCAGCCTTGGCATCTAACCGGGCACACCCTCACCATCAGCAGGTAGGTGCAGCCTTGGTGACGTCAGCACCTGACCGGCACACCCTCACCATCAGCAGGTAGGTGCGGCCCACGGTGGCCTCGGTACCTGACCGGGCACACCCTCACCATCAGCAGGTAGGTGCAGCCTTGGTGACGTCAGCACCTGACCGGGCACACCCTCACCATCAGCAGGTAGGTGCGGCCTCGGCACCTGTACCTAACCGGCACACCCTCACCATCAGCAGGTAGGTGCAGCCTTGGACCTGACGCAGCTGCACACCCTCACCATCAGCAGGTAGGTGCGGCCTCGGCACCTGACCGTGCACACCCTCACCATCAGCAGGTAGGTGCGGCTTTGGCACCTGACCGGCACACCCTCACCATCAGCAGGTAGGTGCGGCCTGGCACCTGACCGGCACACCCTCACCATCAGCAGGTAGGTGCAGCCTCGGTACCTGACCGGGCACACCCTCACCATCAGCAGGTAGGTGCGGCCTGTGTGCACCTAACCGGGCACACCCTCACCATCAGCAGGTAGGTGCGGCCTTCGGCACCTGACCGCGCACACCCTCACCATCAGCAGGTAGGTGCAGCCTTGGTGACGTCAGCACCTGACCGGGCACACCCTCACCATCAGCAGGTAGGTGCGGCCGACGGTGGCAGTGGCGCGCTGGATCTCCAGCCGGTCGTGCTGCCGCTGCGCGGCCTCCAGGTAGCAGGTGTGGTGGACCAGTGCCTCGCGGTGCCGCCCCAGCTCGCACAGCGCCTCGCCCATCTTCCGGTGGGCCACCGCCTGACCTGCGGCGGTTGCATGGTGGTTATTAGTTTTACGACACGTCGACCGTCGAGTCATGTAGCGTCGCCAATCTCTCACGAAGACTGGTCGCGGGCGAAGAGCGGCGACAGGCGAGACTCGAACCCACAATCTTCCGATTGGGAGACGGGTAACTTACGCCAAGACCACTCGTTCCCCGCGGCGGTTGCCTCACGTCACGTCACGACACGTCATCGGTGACGCCAGTCCCGTGACAGGACACGCCCCTCGTCACTCCCACTGGAGCACGTGCGCATCGCGCGCCGCTCGCTGCCGAACACTGTCGCAACCAACCACAACTTCAGACAGGATATTCGCATTTTGTAGTACGTAAATGGTACCTCATCGGATTTTACCCCGATGGTTGTCTACAAGAAAAATAATCGTTTTCCGGAGCGTACATCCGGAAGTACCCAGTATTTCCCACCCTGCCGCCTTCTCAGGCGGCAGCTTTCACAGCAGCTTTCTCAGCTTTCACAGCTGTGACACCAGCTGTCTCTGAATTCGCCCGGTTAGGCCCACGTTTCACCACCGGATTTACTGCTTCGCCCACGTAACGTTCGAATTTGCAACATGAAACTTACTGGTGAACTTCCATCCTGCAAGCTGATTAGTGTTACGCATACGCATCTGGCCAAGTCAGACGCACAGCCAGGAATGCATCCACGTGTGCTCGAGTCGGGGAGCGTTAGCCACCTCGTCATTTCAACCAGTTCGAACCAGCTGTCTGTTCATGTGGTCATAACGCATAAAAAGAAGAAATTTTCTCCTTTTTATTTATAAGAGCCGACATCACAAAACGGTGCCAGGCTGGAAAAAAATATATGCACACACCCACATTTTTATTTAATTAAGCGTGACCAAACATGCAGTCAAACAGGTTTTAAAAAAAGAAAAACATCAACTTAACCTAACCTAGCCTAGCCCCTTTGGTTCCTTCGTGAAGGTAGAATGTGTGTAAAACTTGTCTCATGAAACCTTGAAATCACAATAATACCAATTATGCCAGGTTAGCTTGGGTTATGGTACATTTTTTCCGCTTTTGTTACAATATTTTGCATCCGATATAATCTAACTCCAAGCACTTTTTGTGTTATTTTCCTTGTTACCAGAAAAAGTAAGTATGTGCAAAGGAAACAAGTGGTCACATTGTCACGTTTGTAAACGTCGCATTGTGAAAAATAAAAGATACATAAAACACCTAGCAAAAGTTTACGAAATGAAATGCACGGGCATCTTCACATTACATATAAACAGAACGCATATTAACCAAACAGTCGTTAAAAAGGAGCAGTTATTCGAGGTAAAATAACCATCATACCCATACAAAACTATCATCAAATATCAGGACATTAAGCGCAATCAATCGGAATGTCGCGTGGGATTGGCACTCGACGCTTTCTGCCAAAGCAATATAAAATATCAGGGGTCCTTGTATATCATACTGATTCCTGATAAACGTTAGCGCATTAGCTACGTGGTAACCCCAAAAGCAGCTGGCCCACAATCACGTATCGCAATTTACGGAGCTGAACTACTCGGTCTAATGTAAAAAAAGATGGTCATGTAGTGGAAGCAGCTGATCATCACGACCCGCTCGTTTTTCGACACGAAGCCATCCAGTCCAGAACTAGCCATGCACGAATGTACAGATAGACAGGCGAAATCAGATCTCTAATTTCTGCGACTTCCAGATTTCAACAATTCAAACGCTATGGACGACGGCGGAGCCAGAGTCCGGTTGGTGCAAGCGGTGTAAGTCCATCCATAATACGCAGTCACACTGCTGTTGAGAGAAAAAACCTTTGCCACGTCTCAAGTCCTCGTGCCTAGCGCCTCCAGACTGAGGCACGTCTGTTCATTCGTGATTTGTGGCAGGCTTCGTCGCTCGGTTTTCTCCACTCACCTGGATTCCATGTCCAAAGACAAGTTCCACGGCGGGGCCCAGCCGGTACCAATGACCACTGCTCGGTCGCCGGCCCATGGCTCTGCTGGCCGCCGCCCGCGCGGCACCACCGCCCAGCGGCGGCCAGACAATGGCCGCACGTTATCTAGCAGCAGCCAGAACGCGACACCGACCACAACAGGCAGCGCCGGACCCGCTCTCCGCTCCGGCCGGGTCACCGGGGGCAGGGGGAGCACCTCGGGGCACGCTGCGACAGTTGAGACGGCCGCCGGGGGGAGTGGGGGGGGTAGCACCTCTGGCACGCCGAGGAAGTTGAGACGGCCGCCGACCGCCCGGCTGCTGAGTTGGCTCTGCAGTGGCGCCGCCAGGCTCGCGTCGCCATGGCAACGTCACGGACCAGCGTCGTCAACCGGCGCGCGAGATGCCGGCGGCTGGAAGCGCACACGCGATCCGCACCGAGCGCAGGTTCGTCTCCGCGCTCGAACACGGAGCGACACCCACCTCCCCGACTGCGCGTCCACGCGCCTCCCCGTCGCCGGGGTACAGCGCTGCGCTCCGCCACGCTCCGCCGCCGGCCGGCACCGTGTGTGTCGTGGCGTCACCGGAGACTAGAGACAGGCGAACCTGCTCGGCCGCGTGGCGACCCCTCCCCCCCCCCCCCCCCACCGCGGCCGGCCGGCCGGACACACCAGGTGCACTGGGCCGAGCGCTATGACGCGGCACTCGGCGTGTTTACCAATGCAATCTTCCCCGCCTCCGGGCCGAGGGTAATGGTGCGGGACAAGCAATGCTCACTTACCGACCCTTGAAAACCACAATATCACGGCCGCTGCTGTTAAAAGAGCACAGTTGCGGTACGTCCGGATAATTTCCACCCAGATGTGGTGCCTAAATTTGTGTGTGCTTACGGCAGAGGAGCCCCATGCATTGATTGTCCGACTCTTGCCGTCACTGATCAAGCATGCCTAAAGTGTGATCGAATGGTGGTGCATAGGTTACTTCCTGGTGTGCTTATTGTGCTCAACGGTTCGACAGACCTGGGTACCAATTTTCCAGCAGATCTGAGTTATAAGACCTCCGAGACAAGTTGGTGCTGTGAAGCATGCAAAATCAGGGGTGGTCCGATGTACCGAAGGGTGGTGAGGCAGGAAGTAATCAATGCACCCCCCTCCCCCCCCGAATAAAAGCAGTCTAATTTCGACCATTATACCTTTCGGTTCCAAAAATGCGTAAGGTGTTTGTTCGCCCGCCCACCTAAAATAAAAATACTTTTCAGACCCCAGCTGGAAAAATATGCTGTGAAATGCTATGCAAACATAAATGGAAATCGAAAGTCAAAAGATAAGGAAATGTTCATCCAGTGAAAACCATTGAACTCGTCTGGGCTTCCCAAAGTAGCCCAGTTTCTTCCTTAACTGTTGATGACATGTAATTGTTCCTCCAATGACAGATAGGAACATGGAATTTGGGGTGGTTTTATCGGTTGAATTTTTCATGATTAATGATGGTCTTTACTTGCAAGACTCAAATACGAAGGCCACCCAGCGCGAAGCTTGAGATACACATATGGATGCATACACATATGGATGCACACACATATGGAAATGGAAACATATTTGGCACAAGGAACAGACATAATTAGTGAAGCATAACTTCCTTGGTTATACCACAATCACATCCAGTCACTCATTGAAGAGAACTGGATCAAAACGCAGTGCACTGGTTAGTAGTTAGTTAGTTATTAGGGCTTTAGGGTGCATCGACTACATTGGTCATGTAGCGCCCGTAACAATACAACTTATTTGGTTGGTTATTGGAATTTAGGGGCGCGTCGACTGCGTTGGTCACGCAGCGTCCATATACAACTTATTTACACGTCGATATATCGCACATGCTAGCTAGTTAAGCTTGCAGAAGTGTACCGGCTAGTAGAACAGCGCAGCCAGCAGAGCGATTAAGGGTAACGAGAGCCCCTCTTGGAAAAATGAGACCCCAAGATACTCCCAACTGCACCAACAGGAAAAGGAGGAAAAGTCCTTAACACACCCTGACTGAAACCCTCCTCTCCACTCAAGAAGCAGAGGGCCCTCGACCTGTCCCCTGAGATGCTAAGCCCCTCACAAAAAGTCTGGCTGCACGAAATAGCTCAAACGTAATAAATACTGCTGTCTGCGTGAAATAAACTGCTCACAAAGCAAAACATTAGAGCATAACAATGCCACGCGTTCTTCCATGAACTATCATGAATGTTTGTTAATGTAAGTATAGCTACATTTGTACATTCTACAGAAGCAGAGCAGTTATTATTTTGCTTTCAGGTATTCTTGGGACATATTTTACACATATTTTACCTGTATGAAGCAAGCAAAGAGTTGGTTTAGTTAGGCTGTTTTTCTCTCAATTTTGTTCTGAAATTTTATACTGAAAAAACCTTCTTGAACAACAGGTCAGGATATGTTCGGTTACGTCAAACTATTAGTTTTTCTTTGAAAAATGAAGGAAAACTGAATCCATCTTTGAATTTTGTTTGTCTTACTTTTTAACCTGATTTGTTATGCCAAATTACACAACACAAAGCATTGTTGTTATGTTATTTTGCCTTTCAACTGAAACAGTGTGCTGAACCTTTTTGTAGGGTGAATGGGAAGGGGATGGGAGGGTGATTTCTCAGATTTGTGTTCAATTTGTTTCAAAATCAGCTGATTCAGGAGGGCTATCTCGGCCATCTTCATGCACTGACAACCCGCTTTGGAGCAAAATGTTCTGTGATCTTGGTGAATGCATAGTAGTAACAGAGGCAGCTAAGTATCACATAGAAGCCAAGTCTTAGAGCCAACCGGTCCCAAACACCGAAATCCAGCATCCCTCACGTCGCGTACCAATCTACCTAGACAGGTAGGTGACTTAAGCCTGCCCCACCATGCACACTTAATGAATTTCAACCAACAATGGAAACGTTTTGTGTACAAGACATTCGTAGCTCGGAAGTGAGCTGGCATGGTAAAAGCCTCTGGCGATACATCGCACTCCAAAGAAATGCTTCTGTGCATCTAGCGAAGGCCACATGTGCAACGCTTATATGAAACGAAAGCGCAACATATGGCGATATCCGACGAAGGCCCTCCATATTCATGCGTAGTTTAGTGGTGCAGCGGTTTGGAATTGAATATGTATATCTGAACTGAAATTTTCCCTATAATTATGGGTCACACATGAGCTTCCTGTGTCCAGTTTCTATTTTTATAATTTTCCAGTGGATTACACCATAATTTTGTACGAAAACAAACCAAAAATGTACCGCTTAGCCCTACTCAAGTGAGGAACTGCCTTAACTGCTTAGCTCAGACAACACACAATTAATGCCCCCGCGCAGAAGCAACACAACATGGGAGAATGCTAGTGTTCTTATCACACATGACAGGGCAAAGGGACTACCCGCGCCTCTTGGTGCGCCCTTCATTGTCGTCAGCACGGATTTTGCATGGGCAGACGAAGAGGTCTTTCGTTCATCCCCATTCAATCAGCACTCCATGAGAGCGGGAGCAAAGCCGACTTTAGACCGTTCTTTTCAGCCGGAGTCATAACGCTAATGGCTATGATCAGATAAATGTGGGGAGGGGGATATTTTTAATGTTCCTACGCTCCTGGATTACTTCACAAAGCAACGCAGAGTCGTACTTTATACCACTACCCAATCTTTTGCCCAAGGCCCGTAGCATAAATCCGTCATTCGGTCGCTTCATCAATGTCTACTTTCCTATTCAACCGCCAGGTGGCAGATATGCGACAAAGATAAACAGTAGTTCATTACCGTCCGGTAGATGGGGGGATACATCCTCTACAGTTTTAGCCAAACTTATTGCAAATGTTGTTCGCAAAATGACGGTGGAGTCTGCCAAGTTATTCACACTAGATAATTTGGCGCATTTTTTAACAAGTCAATTTCATAAAACAATGGCAAAGCTTGGCATATACGTCGACCTGTGGATTCTGTTCTAGATCTAGGCGAAACTATACATTGGAAATGGGCTAGTACTGAAAGCAGACCGGGAGTCGGCATCTCTGGTTTCCCTTCAAAACGTACAAATCTTTCGCCTTTTACTAAAGATTTCCGTGGAGGGGAGCACTCAAATGAGTATTCCTGTATTTGTTGCGGCCTCCCAAGGAGGCCTACTGATGAATATTGAAACAGAACGGAAGAGGGGGAGAGCATGGAGCGCAAGGCTTGGGTGGTCCGTGGTCTGTGAGGACGGCAGATTGTACGTCCGCGTATGCAAAGAATATAGATGTTAAGCATTGCGTAGAATGTCGTTCTGTTCCCAAGCGGGTAAATCATGGGTGGTGAGATGTGCGAAGTCCCGTTTTTGTGAAGTGGGTCCATATCCCGCGCCATCTGGGGGGGGGGTCGTTGACGACCCCATAAGGCTGTCCGTGGACAGCGAAAGAACAATGCGCGTCAGCGCGCCGAAATTTGGCATATCTTTTCCCACATCAATTTCGCATTTTGTGTCAAAATTTTGAAGTCAGGTCATCTATGGTCAACGTGTTAGTCAAGCGTCAAGTGAGGTCACGTCCAAAAAAGTTCAACCAGTCGTAACGCTTTAACGGTTAGACATTTTAATGAAACTTTCGGCGATTGCTTATCTTTAGGGGTGCAACAAAACGCACCAGGGGAATTTTTCCATTTTTGATTACTTATTTATTAGTCTTATATATGTGCCCATTATAGTTAAAATAGAAGATTCTGGCTAAAGTAAGCATTTTTCTGGGCGCAAGTCGACTTCGAACACCATTTCTTTGTCAACTCTACCCAGTAGAAAAGGAAAATTAAAGAAAACTCGAAAACTCAATTTAAAAAAAAATAAAAACAAAGATTTTTAGGTGGCCAAAAGTGGATGGCCCTGGTCGATTTCGTTTTCCTTTTCTGATTCTAAATACATTTTTCAAATCTTCCTCAAAACGAATCCCCCAGAGCCACAAACATAATGCAAGTCGGGAGACTCTAGGGCCCCTAGTGATGTCACTTTTTGGGGGGGAATGTTGTGGGATGATGTCTGGCTCTACTCGTCTAGCGCTTTCCGATGACACCTATTTCGTTTTCGTGTAACGCTTAGTTTCGAGATTAGATGGGGGTCCCTATCGACACCCTCCCCCGAGACGGGGTGTGAGGATCTGACAGGAGGGAGGGACGGGATATCGTCTAGAAAACCTGTCGAGCGGGAGATCATAAGTTACCAAGTCCTGAAGATAAATGGATATATATATATATATATATATATATATATATATATATATAAGGGATTCACGGACTTCGTGAATCGCACCCAAAGGCAAATAATGCTTCGTGCCACGTTTTGGTAAAGATTATGCAGCTTGAACTGGCATCGCCGGATACAACCATAAAAAGATAGTATGGGCTGCTTTCTTTACCCAAATTAACTTACAAATCAACCAGAAATCCGTTCTACTTATAATTTGTACTGGTAGCAATATTAGTGCTCCTTGTTGCAAACAGAAGAGAATCCGGCCCCCATTGTGGAAGCCAAATGACCGCCAACGACAAGCAGCACGAAGGCATTTCCTCAGCGCATGTCAAACACCGCCTGGGTTGTTAAGATGTCCCGTCAGAACGTGAATTAGATATTGACAACTCGCGTTAATTTTTGGACATCCCACCTACTTTACATTTACTCAGGCCCCTACAGTGCACCACTTTCACGGCTCGACCACTTCCGACAGGTTCACCTTCACTGCCGTTGACTGGGACCGCGGTGAGCGGGGAAAAAACAACGTTGCGCGTGACCGCTGCGACATGGGCGATGATTGGTGTAGCTACATCAGCTGGTCGACTGAGTGAAATAATACCCACATTAAGCTTCCTCAAGGTCATTTGAACCGTGGGCGGATACAGGGGACACCTGGAGTACGCGCCCCCACACAGGTCGTCTCTCCGGACGGGATAACGTCCTGTCCCCTCAACGGATCTTTCTGCCAAAGGCACCTCTTTTAGAGGAAAAGGGGTCATTTTGAGACGAAAAGGCTTCCCTTAGTATGTGTGAGTGCATCCTTCCCGCTTAGCGAATTTGCCGCCGAAAGCGCCCTTCCGATGAAAATGAGAAGAAAAAACATCAGCTAATCCGTTGAGTCAGGAGTTGATCTATCATCATCAATACAAACTACAGGCTCTGGCAGATCCAGGTTCATGTTCATGCGTGGCATGAATTTCCGTGGCCTTCGTCGCCTCCTATTTCCAACACCCATGCTTAGTAGTCAGCTTGCTTTAATGTCCCCACTGCTCAGATATTGATTATTTGGGCTTAAGGGCGCGCCGACTACAAGGTCATTCAGCGCTCAGATAGAATCACTTGACAGTCACTCTCAGAAAGAATCAATTGATAAGAGCATATCAGCCCAGGATAGCAGCAAGTAGTAAATTAAAACTGTAGATTTTGTTTTATGAACCAGAATTGTACAACTGCTACTTACTATTTACACGGAAATGTTGCTTTACAGGCTACTGTCAGCCTTAATTCCACTGCTGATTTTCCATTGTAACGCCCAACCACACTTCGAGATTCCGTGCTCTATACCGAGTACATCAGCTCTATACCCTGCAGCCTGCCCATCCTGACGGAAAAGCATGGCACATTCGACGAGATCTTGGGTGATGTATGACGGACGCATTCGATGCGTCCCTGAGCACAAGGGCGCGTTTGCAGCTCGGATCTTGTGGACAATTTTCCGTGTGACGTCATACTTTTCGATCAAATCTGCCAATTCACCGTTCGAAGGTCACAGGATGTTAAAAATTACCCGGATCCCGCGTTAAATTTTCAGACGAAATATACATGATCTTTGTGACCTCACTAGCATAAGCGGCACTTGTGGAGCACAAGTTCATACAGCACGCGCCATGTTGCTTTGAGCAATTGAAGTCATGGTGCTCAAAAATTGGAAGATGTAGGCAATTTCCCAGTTTGAATAAATGTAAATTATTGTAATATTGCTGGTTCCAGATAAATCAGGGGAACACATTCTTAGGCTACAATAAACTGGAAACTATGCTGGGGTCAACATTACCAAGGTATCAAATCAGCAGCCAATATCCTTCCGATCCACCAGAAATCTCTAGCCATGTGCCATGGTCTTCTATATATAGCCTTGATTGTGCCCTGCAGACACCATTCAGCTTCTTTCCCATCCATGAAGCGTTGAAGCACCCATCCATTACTGTGGGTAAGATAGCATCAAGGTTCTCTTTGTCGGAAGTGGCGGGCTCGGGAATACACCTGACAAAGTCCAATACCTCCCAGTGAACATGCCTACAGCAGCCCTTTGTCGGTTGGGGAGTGGCTGCTCCGCCAATACCGACATGCAGCCGACACCCAGCCGACATGTATCCGACGTGAGGCTGATGCTGGGAAGATGTCGGGCTGCTGACAGGGCGCTTGAGGACCGCTGTCGGCTGGGGAGGGAAATGTCGGACATCGTCCCGACGTCGCCTGGCCGCTACTGATATCGCGCATTTACCCGGACGTACGTTGATATCAGGGGCGTTGTTTGATATACTCTTAGTGGGAATTTCCCCCTCAGTGTTGGCTTTACCCCCTCCCCCAATAATGTCAACTTTTACCATGGGACCCAATGGAGTGTGCTCCCTAAATCCATTGGGGCTGTTCATTGCCTACATGTATTTTGCCCCACCTCCCAATCATATTCAGAAATCAACACCGGTGTTTGACATTCTAGGTCAGTATGCCGATGTCGGGCCGAGAACAGCCCGATGTTGGCATGCCGCAAACGGGATGCCAAGCTCGCCCCGACACATGCCGACAGCGGGGCGACATCGGCATGTTTACTGGACTGTTCATCACAGATGAACTAAACTTGCACTGGATCCGCTCAAACCACACCAACCGCTCCTGAACACACGGAAAGAATACTGGCCGTGCAAGCAAGCGTGCGACGTGTGTATTGCGGTCACCACAGCTGGCTCACAAGCGTACTATTTGTGCCCGATATTTGGAATATCGGCAGGATCCGGCTGTGAGCTCAGAACGCCGACTAGGTTTTAGGGCGCATCGACCAGGTTTGGTCATTTAGCGCCCATCCCTCCCCAGGGTATATCACTAGTCTGTGTATCTTTACTCGAAGCCATTTTTGTGTCATACAGCGATAAAACGCGTGCATCATCCGCATCAAAAGATGGGTACCGAACAGCCAGAGTATGTGTTGCCTGGTGCCCCCTGCATCTGCCCCTGCCCAAGGCTACCCACCAGGGTGGGAACTTACTTTCCGGGTTTGGAGTCGGGAGTGCAAACAGATTTCTTCCGGAGTACATTTTCATGGACATATTTTTTATGCATGGAATCTATTTGCCGGTAACCGACGGGAAAATCATATGTACCTAGTCAGTACCTACGTAATATGCATAAGTAATACACATCATCGTTTTTGGTCACATCAAAGCATAGAAACAAAGTGAACAATGGACGGCACCGCAAGACAGGAAGTTGTGATGATCGACTCAGCTTTGTGTGTCGTAACTCACAGGAGCAATGCGCTTTCCTTTCACTGTTGGTCTCAGTACAAGGCTAGCTAAATGAAAAAGAAACAAATAATTCACGCTTCACCCTCAGCTCAGAACGCACACCTACCTACATACACAGCCAATTCACTGCGCGATACTGGCCGGACACAACTACCTCACACGCGACAGTCGGAAGCGGGATCAGTCAAGGTCTTGTGTATGCAGTATGGCATTGTTAAACCTGTGTTCAAAGTTGCTAATGGTTTTGACGTCATTTAAAAATGCTTTGCATTGATTGGTTGACAGTTTTCAAAACAGAAAATGCTAACGAAGCAAATTCCGATCGGCGGCCTCCGGGGACTCCGGAAGTCGTCTCTTAAAACGGTCAGTTTTTCCCACCATAGGGTGGCTCGAAAGCAGGTTTCTGGAGACGCATCGGCCGAATTCGTAGCGGCCGGAGGCCACTGTTCAGTGCGCAGGGGCGAGGTTTGGCGCATTGTCGTCGGCATTTCCGCTGGTTGTGGTGTGGTGTGTGTTCGGATGTTGTCTGTGTGCTTAATGGTACGAAAAGTGGCTAGTTTATTTGGTAATCGTAAGTAGAATAACATGTTTGGTGGATGTTTGGTGGATGTTTTATTCAATCTTGTATTAGTTTTTTAGTGGTATTTTTGTCCCTTCTGCATGTTTGTGTCGGAGTACATGTGGAGCCCATTCTATCTAGTACGAATCCGGAGTGAAAAAAAATGTTTTAAGAGATGAAATATCCTAAGAAGTGCCTTAATTCCCACCCTGCTACCCACTCACCAATAATGTCTCCTAGCGCCTGGCACAACACCAACTCCTGGTGTTCCCCCAGCGCCGCCTCAAAGTCGCCCCAGGACTACCCACTCACCAATACTGCCTCGAAGCACCTCGCACAGCACCAACTCCTGGTATTCTCCCAGTGCTGCCTCAAAGTCGCCCCAGGGCTACCCACTCACCAATACTGTCTCCAGCGCCTCGCACAGCGCCAATTCCTCCTGGTGTTCCTCCAGCGCCACCTCGAAGTCGCCCCAGGGCTACCCACTCACCAATACTGTCTGCAGCACCTCGCACAGCACCAACTCCCGATATTCCCACAGTGCTGCCTCAAAGTCGCCCCAGGGCTACCCACTCACCAATACTGTCGCCCAGCGCCTCGCACAGCGCCAACTCCTCCTGGTGTTCCCCCAGCGCCGCCTCGAAGTCGCCCGTCTCGGCGAGAAGGACGCCGATGGCGTTGCAGTAGTCCGCCTGCTCTTTGACGCGGTTCCTGGTCTCGGCAACCTTCTTCTCCCGGCGCAGCTCTGGGCAGAAAGGACGAAGTTTCAACAGGCACACGACTTGCTACGAGGTGGTCACGCACCTCCTGTAACACCTTGGGCACCACACCGTTCACCAATGAGTGGCACACGAGGGCATTCTCTCAGGAGGTACATGACTGTGCCTGAGCGAAGAGATATTCGATATCAAAAACGTCCGACACAATTTGCTCAGTCTTTTCGAGTATTCACATTAACGTTACCCAAACCGATCAGCTGTAGTATGCACTATAACTGTACCAACTGCTTAACAGGACTCCACCAGAACCTAACACATTTTTTCACCATGATAATGTTCAATCAGGATCACTCAGACATGATACACATTCGCCTCTTGTATGCACCATATGAAGTAGAATTTGCGAGAAATAAAAGTGGTGGGCGAGTACATTAAACATTACTGGGTATCAACACCATTTCATCTTTTCACCCCAAGACATCAGGATCTACAATTAACTCCCTTGTCCATACACAGATTACGTGACAAGTACACTGACGATTGGAAGACAAGTTGAGAGACGCCGCCCAAAAACATCAGTCTGAATTGGTTTCAGGGCCTCAACAACCAGCAACGATAGCCCTCTGTACAGTGTTAAAATGATGATTTATCGTTAGGTGTGGGATGTCGAAACGAGTACAGCAGGATGTAGAAATTGCTCTGGAAATGATGCTGTTTAAAATATTTAGGTCCTTGAAGCCCAGTTTTGGGACAATTGCATAGTGCCATATACTATCCATCGTGAGTATATTAAGAGCTATATAATTTGGAAATACCAATATGAATGATAGTGATGCAAATATCCATAATATAAGCTGATTTTTGTATGACATAGCACATTATAGGCAATCCCTTTGCATGAAATTGCACTACGAGAAGTTCATTATCACGATCCCGGAGCCGTTATGAGCCTAAGGGTGATACATATATACAGAATAGTGTTAGGAACAAGGGATCATGCATTCTCACACTCACCAAGAAGCACAGTATCAATAATTTTGGGGGAAAGGATGTCAACTCAGTGTTCAGTAAGTGGTATGTTCCACCATATTTCACGAATAATGTATCAATGCCCCTGTATCACTATCCGGTCCGTATATTCATCCGCAGTTTTGCGATGACTCTGGCCAGCAGTGCAGGTCACAAATAACTGTGCGAGCAGCAGCACGAGCAGCAGCACGAGCACCAGGTCAAATGCCACACTGCCCTTCACCCCCCCCCCCTCTACAACAGGCATTTGTATTCACCATTTGGTGCCAGAGGAGCTTACACAATTAACTACATGCACTGGTGAGTGCTGATACATCAGAACAAAAACTGACCCCTCGGCCCCCCTCAGTTGGGTTGCAGGCAAAATTGGCAACATCCTGCTGTCCATAAATACTGCATCACCTCATCATATAGTGAGCACTGTTGAGCAAAGGGAGTATGCACTTACTCAATAGCTCCTTCATGTTCCCTTTCATCATGTTTCAGTAAGTTTCTGTGAATCAATGGAAAGTAAATCACACCATACCAGCTGGATTACAAACTGTTAGAGGTACACCATTGACTGAATCTTATACAGGGTCTAAAATGCACCATTGATTAAGCTGTGTGCAATGTCTAATATGCACTGTTGATCAAACCTTGTGCAATGTCTAGCTTGCAAATACCATGAATAAGATGCACAGGACATGATGCATAGGTACAACACACCTCTGTACATGCAAGCCAAAATTGTACCATCCATCCATCTTGGGGAGTACCCCTTCATTTTGAAGGCAAACAAACACAGGGAATTGTCAAATAAATGCAACAGCAGATTGTGTCAAAGAACTGGTGGTGGTGGTGGTGGCTGTGACTTTACAATGCACTTGGCAGATAAGGCCATATGGCATCACCTGCCTCTCACCCTCACAGGAAGGGTGGGTGCCACAGTGAATCAAACACCATACTTCTGGCTTGCCAGACACTCAACTTAACCACTGAGCTACCTCTGCCCCTTCATCAAAGAACTGCTATTCAGGGATTTTTAACATCTGATGACAGCACTGGTGAAAAGTTGTAGAGTACAGGCAAAAACAATGATAGGACTGATGAAAAAGGTCATCTCTGGGAGAGAGTGGCAAGGAGGTGAGGAGGCAGTACATGAAGTCAGCTGTTCATGGATTATGAAAGAGAAGGGAGTTGGAAGTCTGATGAGAAAAGCAGTCCAGAGGAATTGAGAAATCTGGTGATAATCTGAGGTGCCTGGGGATAAAATGAGCAAGCTTCTCAGATAGAGTGCAGCTTAGGAGTAATTGAAACTTGTAGTTATGTTAGGTTAAGTTATGCTATATTATTTTTCTTTTTGCAACATTATTATGCTATATTGCCCAACTTCAAGCACATTTTCATGTTGTTTGCATGCTAACTAAAAAGCATGCATTTACAGAGGAAATGAGTGGTCATGCCATGCAAATTACATTGATGAACATAGCATTGGAAAAGTAACTTCCAAGAATACAAAAATTACCTCAAAGCACAAATTTATCAACTTGGCATCAGGCTTCTTCTATATATTTACTCAGATTTCCAAAAGCTTATGAAACAAGTCACATGACATCACACATAATCACAGGCATATGCAGTATGGGAAGCTATATTGCACAAAATAGTCTAAATGAGGACATTTCAATCAATTGTTTTTTTTAAATCATCAAAATAAGCATAATTCCATTCCCTACAGAGTACCAATCATTTTTGTGTAGTGAAATTAAGAACACAGAACATGACAAAGGAATGGTGGACCTTTATTTTACTTAACACACAACTTTTAAGGAAAAATATTGTAACATGTTTTTTAATGTCATTAAGATGCATGAGCACTCACTGCAGTGCAAATGCATACTTTTTACTTGGCAAATTAGAGAACAAAGAATGGGGCATTCAGTGGGAAACTAAATGAATTATGCAAAATTGCAACAAAAACTAACTTAGCCTAACATGAGAAAAGGAATTCTTTAACATCTTAACTACATCAAAAAGCATCACATTGAAGAAAAAATACAAAGAATCAAATTTTACCTTGATCTCCAGACTTTTCAATATCTGAAATAAACTGCAATAATAGGTAGGCAGGCAGGTAGGTGCCTACCTACATAGGTACCTGCCTACCTACCCACAAATAATACTTCAGCAATTATCTTGTTTCACCTTGCAGATCATGACTTCAAATTTGCCAGCTAAAACACATGGGAGCACTCATAAGGTACCACTAACCTATTAATTCAACTACGCAGATCGATTTGTTTTATATCAGCGAGACAAAATTCAAATTGACGCCACCAAGGCTCACTGTAATCGGCAACTCACACAATATATCAACTTGGTAGGTACCTACTACGTAGGTAGGTAACCAAGTAGGTACGTAGGTAGGCAACGTAACTAAGTAGATAGGTACATACCTAACTACGCCATAAACTCGTCATCAAGTTACTGCTCCAATGACCTTCGTTTGCACCGAAACGATTTTCTCATGGCGGGAAACCTCTCGCACGTGATCGGAACGGGAGCATATCAGAACACCTAATACTCATATCCGCTATTAGCTAAAAACTTCAAGAAATAAAAGGATTAAGCGTCCAAATCCTTCAAATTCGGAGATCTTGTTCGGTATGGAATGTTCAAAACCTTTAGCCGTTCAAATTATCTGGGAGATCAAGGTATCTAAAGACTGGAAAGCACGAGTGCTCAAAAACCCTATGTATTGACCAATATATATTAGCTATTTAAAGGTCAACGGCTCTAGGTGTTAAAAACCTCGAAGGTATAAAAACAGCAAACAGGTATCCAGGCAAACAGCAAGAGTTCGGACCATCTAATACTTAACGAGTTCATAACTTCTAACGATCTAAATCTCTAACGCGTTCAAAATCACCAATGAAGAACTTTTTGCTTTGAAGAAGTCCGAGATTGCTCCGAAAGGAGTGACGTGAGCGATTTTGATATCTTTTCGTATGGGGTTGGGCCGTCTAAATTCCGTGTAGGAATCTAGGTAGGTGGTTTTACGGCGGAAGTTTGCTCTTGTTTGGTATGCCTGGTATCATAACTGTATAGATTGCATCGGTGGACTTTGGCGCCCACTTAACACTAAATCCTCGTATCTTTCCAACCTGAATGTATAATATTGTGAATAATTATCTGCATCAACTGTACATCAACCTTGATAGACAATTCAAGTCAGCCAACGCGAAGTCAGGTTGAGGTAGACAAGACCTAACTTGATAACCTACCTAACGGTGATTTCCCTTTCGCCACTAACTCCACGATGGCTTTGACACGAGCGAGGTGAACCCAGCAGCTGCTGTCGAATGCCAGCATGTCGTCCACGATTTTGCATGTGTTCGGGATGTCGCCGAGTGTCTGATCGCCTTACTGCTGGACGTAGACATCTCCGCCACTGACAAGATTTATCGGACGGCGCATGAACTTCCAGCGACCCCGAGGAGGGATGAAACATGTAATATCATGGCTGCCCCGGCGATTTGTACCTGTAAATATGCCATCTCCGCATCTAATGTCGCTAGCCAGCGCCTGTCGGCTGCTAGGTTGGCCACTGGGTTACGCGGCGGACGCATAGGGTAAAATCGGGCCGCTTCGCAAAGCGGCTGAGATGTCAAAAGTACAAGCACGCCCTCACGCCTGACTGACATTTCGCCATTCCCACCATGGGATGGTACCACTCAGTCGGTAATCCACTTGTGCGATGATCATCCAAGTCGGCCCTCCTGTCCGCACTCCAGCCGTACTGGATTGGTCTGGTGGCGTTGATAGCAGCCGGGCAGGTGTTGGCCTGAAGTTCACCACCGATGGCCCTCCATTGGTCAATCTCCCGCAGAGTGGTGTCGCTCCGGACTCAGGTAGCGCACCATGATGCCGACAGCATAAGCCATATGCGTGGGGGAGGAGGGGGGTGGCGACTGCATCTGCCGTGTGGGTGGGGATGCTGACAGTGGCTGCACGGGACAACAAATGGCGACACTCTGGTCCAGCAGCCGCGCTGTCGGCTGTCAGACCGACTGCGAGCAGTGTGATCGGCGGGCCGGCGGCTGCCGCCGAGTTGGTGCACGTATCGAAGCGCAGTATGCACCAGCATCGGACACACGCGGCACTGGTCGACTGTGGCACCAGCCGGACACACGCGGCACTGGTCGACTGTGGCACCAGCCGGACACACGTGGCACTGGTCGACTGTGGCACCAGCCGGACACACGCGGCACTGGTCGACTGTGGCACCAGCCGGACACACGCGGCACTGGTCGACTGTGGCACCAGCCGGACACACGCGGCACTGGTCGACGTGGCACCAGCGGACACACGGCACTGGTCGACTTGGCACCAGCCACACGCGCACTGGTCGACTGTGGCACCAGCCGGACACACGCGGCACTGGTCGACTGTGGCACCAGCCGGACACGCGGCACTGTTCGACTGTGGCACCAGCCGGACACACGCGGCACTGGTCGACTGTGGCACCAGCCGGACACACGCGGCACTGGTCGACTGTGGCACCAGCCGGACACACGTGGCACTGGTCGACTGTGGCACCAGCCGGACACACGCGGCACTGGTCGACTGTGGCACCAGCCGGACACACGCGGCACTGGTCGACTGTGGCACCAGCCGGACACACGCGGCACTGGTCGACTGTGGCACCAGCCGGACACACGCGGCACTGGTCGACTGTGGCACCAGCCGGACACACGCGGCACTGGTCGACTGTGGCACCAGCCGGACACACGCGGCACTGGTCGACTGTGGCACCAGCCGGACACACGCGGCACTGGTCGACTGTGGCACCAGCCGGACACACGCGGCACTGGTCGACTGTGGCACCAGCCGGACACACGCGGCACTGGTCGACTGTGGCACCAGCCGGACACACGCGGCACTGGTCGACTGTGGCACCAGCCGGACACACGCGGCACTGGTCGACTGTGGCACCAGCCGGACACACGCGGCACTGGTCGACTGTGGCACCAGCCGGACACACGCGGCACTGGTCGACTGTGGCACCAGCCGGACACACGCGGCACTGGTCGACTGTGGCACCAGCCGGACACACGCGGCACTGGTCGACTGTGGCACCAGCCGGACACACGCGGCACTGGTCGACTGTGGCACCAGCCGGACACACGCGGCACTGGTCGACTGTGGCACCAGCCGGACACACGCGGCACTGGTCGACTGTGGCACCAGCCGGACACACGCGGCACTGGTCGACTGTGGCACCAGCCGGACACACGCGGCACAGCAGACGAAGCTGCACCGAGCGGGCGCGGGCGTTCGGCACATCGCCACCCGCCAGTGGTAAATTATTCGTGACATTGGGTGGAGAATGCCACCTTTTGAACACTGAATACACATACTTACCAAGGAATCATCTGCATCGTGCTTGTCGATGTGTGCTTATGAAGTCTCCACGACATGTTTCTGAGTATTTCGTGTAGAAGTATCATGCTTATGCTCAGCATTACGGATCGTGATCCAGATATGTGATCCCTCGATACGAAGGGTATAATTTTCATGGCCTTTTCTTAATCAAAACCGCATTATTCGCATTTTTAATAGAGTACCTCACTGTGCCTGCTAAGTTGGTGTTCGATTAAGCGGTCTCCAAAAATAATGAGCTCTTCTTTTCGTTTGCATATTGCCACTGCTGACATGGAAGAGAGCATATGAACCTACAGGCTTCGGAAGTTGTATGAGAACAAAAAGGTATCAAGTTACATAATTACGAGGGGAAAACATTCATTCCTTCAGCGGCGAAAACGGACAGAATTTCTGAAGAGCATAATGATCCCATGAGAATGACAATAAACCCAGAACGCGCTCGTTTTGTTCCAAACCTGCCTACAAATTGCATACAGGGAAAGCCTTCCTAACCAGTGGAAACAGCATGATTTTGGTACCCTTCCTTCCGTTAGAACTTCAGCTGTGAGGTTCCAATGAATATGACGATGAGCACGCCCCGGATAAATCCGATCATTCACACTCGACGGGAACCGCGGCAGCGGCACGGTTGCACGCGCACGGAGCTCAAGACAACTGGTGCCATTTTACCGGGTAGTATATTTAAATACCAATAGTACATTTAAATACCACACGACAGTACGCACGTCAGCACGCTGTCGTCGCGGATAAACACATCTCCTGGACTGATTACGTCATGTCATGTGGGCGGGTCATGGCAGCGTTAGGTAGCCAATCTCACCGTAACATCACGTGGGCCTAGGTAGGTGGCAACCCTCACGATAACATCACGTGGGCCACGGTAGGCGGCCAACCTCACGATAACATCACGTGCGCGAGTCACGGAAGCGGCAGGTGACCAACCCTACCCTGACAGAGCCTGCTCTTTGGACCTCAGCACGACAAATGACTGCAGGTGCACGAACCACCGACGCATCGGCGCTAATCCATCGACACAGGAGCGTGGTCGCCGCCTGAGATGACCGAGCAAGCACTCTCCCAACACCCAATCCCAGCTGAATGCCCGAAATTACGATGGAATCGAGACGACAGAACAAAACAATTCCCACACCAAGCAAACGTTCGCACCGACCCATTTGACGGCAACAAGTGCACAACTACACAGATCGGATGGAGTAACGGGTCGCCAATATCACGGGGAGAGGCGACGGCTGCGTGGAATTTCCGACGGCGGCGTGTGCGCGGGCCGGCAGGAATTGACTAACAGTGAGCGCGAACACCCGGGCGACTCGTCCGGCGGCCCGCGACAGCCGCTGCACCATGCTCCGCAGGTCCCGCCTCCTGTCCGCCACACCCCAGCGGAGGTGGCGACCGGCCGGCCAGGTCGCCAGTCGGCCCCGCCGCCTGCCCGCCACACCCCAGCGGAGGTGGCGACCGGCCGGCCAGGTCGCCAGTCGGCCCCGCCGCCTGCCCGCCACACCCCAGCGGAGGTGGCGGCCGGCCGGCCAGGTCGGCCCCGCCGCCTGTCCGCCACACCCCAGCGGAGGTGGCGGCCGGTCAGGTCGCCAGTCGGCCCCGCCGCCTGTCCGTCACACCCCAGCGGAGGTGGCGGCCGGCCGGCCGGGTCGGCCCCGCCGCCTGCCCGTCACACCCCAGCGGAGGTGGCGGCCGGTCAGGTCGCCAGTCGGCCCCGCCGCCTGCCCGCCACACCCCAGCGGAGGTGGCGGCCGGCCAGGTCGCCAGTCGGCCCCGCCGCCTGCCCGCCACACCCCAGCGGAGGTGGCGGCCGGCCAGGTCGCCAGTCGGCCCCGCCGCCTGCCCGCCACACCCCAGCGGAGGTGGCGGCCGGCCGGCCAGGTCGCCAGTCGGCCCCGCCGCCTGCCCGCCACACCCCAGCGGAGGTGGCGGCCGGCCAGGTCGCCAGTCGGCCCCGCCGCCTGCCCGCCACACCCCAGCGGAGGTGGCGGCCGGCGGTGCCAGGTCGGCCCCGCCGCCCCCCCACGCCGACCCAGCGGGGTGGCGCCGGCCGGCCGCGGCCGTCACAGGCCGACCACGCTGCAGCCGGGGGCCGTCGGCCGACACCAGCCGGCGGCCGTCAGGCCGACCACGCTGAGCCGCCGGCGTGCGCCGGCGGCCGTCACAGGCCGACCACGCTGCAGCCGGCGGCCGTCACAGGCCGACCACGCTGCAGCCGGCGGCCGTCACAGGCCGACCACGCTGCAGCCGGCGGCCGTCACAGGCCGACCACGCTGCAGCCGGCGGCCGTCACAGGCCGACCACGCTGCAGCCGACGGCCGTCACAGGCCGACCACGCTGCAGCCGGCGGCCGTCACAGGCCGACCACGCTGCAGCCGACGAACGTCAGCACCATCACCAGCACCACGATCAGGCTGGCGGCCATCATCGATATGGTGCCTGCAACACGGGATTGCGCCATCAGCACAAGAGGTACCTGCAACGCGAGATTCCATCCTCTCACAGGAGAAGGTGCCTGCAACATGAGATTCTGCCCTATCACAGGAGAAGGCGACTGCTACACGAGATTCTGCCCTCGCTACAGGATAAAGTGATTGCAACACGAGATTGTGCCCTCAGCACAGAAGGTACCTGCAACACAAGATTGTACCCCCAGTACAGAAGTAGGTGCCTGCAACACGAGATTATGCCCTCTGACAGGGAAAGGTGACTGCAACACGATATTGTGCCCTCTGACAGGGAAAGGTGACTGTAACACGAGATTGTGCCCCCTGACAGGGGAAGGTGACTGCAACACGAGATTGTGCCCTCAGTACAGGAGAAAGTGACTGTAACGCGAGATTGCACGTTCAGCACAGAAGGCGACTGCAAAACGAGATTGCACACTCAGCACAGGAAAAGGTGCCTGTAGCACAGCTTGGGACGACAAGTCGCATGCGATGCGGCCACGGTCACCATAGGCTGACCACGGTCACTATAGGCTGGCCACGGTCACTATAGGCTGGCCACGGACACCACACGCGTCGCCACGTATCGTGAAATGCCGCTGAAAATGACACGAAAAGCCCAATTCTGTGAAAAAAGCGAATACTATGGAGGAATAATAATAATAGGAGGAATGTTTAAAGTCAGAATACATTCTAGATTGGTTATTGGAGTTTAGGGGCGCATCGACTACCGAGGTCATGCATCGCCCATAGAATACATTCTAGAAAATAAATGCAGATAACATGTATACTTCTGCGTGAAGGAAGGGCAACTTGAAATACCATAGCGGAGAAGCGCCTGAAACCCTACCACCGGGTAATGGCGAGAAGTTTTAACACATTTAAACACATATATGCGGTGTGTGCGCACACACACCGCATACAACTTCTCGTATATCGCAAATCGACATCACCATAAACGACTAGCCGAAAACAGTGGTCCAACTCGACGACTCGATGGTAGAAGCCAGCGCCGATTGCAGTTTTCTGTGTGGGCGCTGCGCGCCAACAGCAACTCGTACGCTTGACGATTTGACCTACAGCCAACACAGTCGTGTACGGATCGAGGCAAACTACGCCTCGCATTGGCATTCACCAGTCGTAGGGGAGCTACCCGCGGTCGTCGGCAGCGGCTAAAACACTCCGCCAGCAGCTGCAGCAGCTGCAGCCGGGCTGCCTGGACACCACCGGCAGCGCGTCCAGTCGGCAGCGGCCGGGCGGCCACTGACCTTGTCGGGCGACGTGGTGTATCTTGACCTGGTTGTCGACGCTGATGCTGACCACGCTGGCGTCGCTGTCGCCGGTGACGGCGCGCGCCGCCTCCCCCATCGGCAGGAACTCCAGACCGGTGACGAACGTGTGGTGGGCGCTCGCCACCGTTTTCAGCAGCTGCCGGCCGTACGGTCACAGGGTCACACAGGGTACGGGTCAGGTCACGGGGTTCGCAGCCTCCCCCGTTGGCAGAATCTCCAGACCGGTGACGAACGTGTGGTGGGCGCTCGCCACCGTCTTCAGCAGCTGTCGGCCGTATGGTCACAGGGTCAAACTGGGTCGGGTCAGGGGTCAGGTCATGGCACGCGCCGCCTCGCCCATCGGCAGGAACTCGAGACCGGTGACGAACGTGTGGTGGGCGCCTTCCACCGTCTTCAGCAGCTGCCGACCACACAGCCACGTCAATGTACGGGGCTGCACAAGGTTAGGTCGTCGGGCCACGCGTTCGCACAGGATCCCACCGATCTATACCAGGGTAATGGCGTCAGGCAGTCACACTATGTCGCAGAGTGAGGAGGGCCCAGGCACGCCAGTACTCGCACTCAATGACCAGCGTCTCCGTGAAGCAGAACTGGATAGCAACTCACCATGCCGACTGGTGCAGAATGCTACACCACAGGCGACGAAAAGAGCCTCAGGAAAATTTTGCCACCTGGGAAATTTCATCTCTAAAAAATAACTCCCTTTTCTCGCTTGAAAGCTCAATGGTGCCTTTTCACGAAGAAATGGTGCAAACTTACTGTCTCCTTGGTCCACAGTTCCAGATCTGTCGATTCTTGGTATCAAGCTTTCATTTCAGTAATTATGGAAGGAAGCATGTTTACATCGTGCACCTTTGAAATTGTGCTGTTTTACTTGTTATTCCTCAGCCCATTTCCCATAAATTACTAACTATATTCAGGCACCTAAACTAAAGTCCGTAAGCATAAAAGGAATCTGTGCTGCCAAAAATAAAGCCGACGTCCACCTTCCCACATTTGACGGCCACAAGAGTAGCTCTCCAAATCTCACGATTCAAAGCTACAGATCCAGCCATGTGTCAAACCTCCTAGTCAGCAGCACATATGCCAACACTTTGCAGAGTAGACGTGTCGACGTCACAGCAAAGCATGCACGCGCCCGTTGCCAGACAAACATCGGCTTGGCCACCTGGCCTCCCGTCTGTTAGGCCGGGTGTTCGGACATCTGCTCCGCCGTCTGCTTAGTTCGCTACTCGGCGGGCTGTTCGGCATCACCGCGTTGATGTTCGAGAGTCGACCTCGATACTGCGGTTGCTGGCACACACGCCGACATTGACACTGAGGCTGACGCACGTGCTGATCCCGAGGATGTACATGGTGCACATGCTGGCCTGGACACTGCAGCCGACCTTGGCGTGCATGGGCGGGAGGATTTATATAGTGGATCCTGGATTTGAGGAGCATAATTACTGTGCCATGAATTTCGGAGATGGTGGCACTCTTTGTGTTTCTAATGTGAAAACTCCCCTCTGCACTTCCGGAGTTCTGAGCACATATATTTGGTGTGATATGTAGTGGTAAATTGACCTGGAATAGTAAGTAGAACAAAAGTCACAAAGCCGACCATATATAACTGATAATCATGCCATACCTATATAGCATGCTATTATTGAAATTGAAGTCCGGTAGTTTCCAAAATCAGAATGTTGGCATGATAGTGCAATGCACACGTTCCTTGTGAAACAGCACCACTTATCATCCAGAAAAAGGAGAGACCAAGAATAAGAACCTTGGGTTCTTTCACGACGCATTCAATCGCTAGGTTATATAGCGTCGCCAGCTTCCGACGCCGATTGGTCGCGGGTGGACTCGGTAAATGCCGTCGGTTGCGAAATTCCAACCCAAAATCTTGCGACCAAGAGTCCGACGCTCTATCAACCGCGCTGACGCAGCCACAAAAGGAGAGGCTAAGATCCTGAAGATACTAATGTTCCGAATGACCACAATCTAGGACAGTGTCGCTTCTCCACCCCTGTTTGAAAGTGCCGACCGCTGACCTCGAAGGTCAGCTGTAATGAATATCTTGCCCCTGATAGTGTAGCCTGGCAATGAAGATGATGGGTGTGCTGAACCTGATAATGCAGGTGCGCATGTGCTGACCTTAAGACTGAAGCTGATGTATATGCTGACAGAGCCGGTTTCCATTGAGCCCACCGCTAGGAAGCGACCGTCGTCACTTACGGCCAGTGCCGACAGACTGCCTGGGGGGGGTTACGTTAGCACGGACATGGATATAGACAGACAGACAGCACAGACAGACAGACAAACAGACAAGCATACAGATAGACGGACAGCTAGAGATAGATAGAAAGATAGATAGATGGATATATATAGATACATATATAGATACATACATATATATATATATATATATATATATATATATATATATATATATATATATATATATATATATATATATATATATATATATATATATACATATAGACAAATAGATGAATAAATCGAACGATAGATGGACAGATAGATAGATATACAGAACGGACGATGGTCATGGTGTCAGAAGATGTCAGACAGATGGATAGTCACGGTGTTAGTTAATTACTTTGGCTATAGGGCCCATCAACTTTATTGGCCATGTAGCGCCCAGATCTTCAGTGTCATACGGACAGACGGACAGCAGATGGACATACGCGCAGCCAGACGACCACGGTGTCAGTATGATATATGGACAGACGGATAGATGGACAGATGGACAGACGGACGGTCAGGGTGTCAGATGGACCAGGGTGTCATATTTGGAGGGTAAACTACGGCTCTGTGAACTCGCTACGGTATATGTTTCATGGCCCTGGGTCAGTGTCCTTAGGGTCAAATGAGGTCGAGATTGGCCGCCACACTGCGCCGCCCCAGACGAAACCTTCGTGACCTTGAACACTCGGCGACCGGTCAGCATTACACAACGTGACAGCAAGCGTATATTACGTCGGTTAGCCGCCACCAGGCCGGGGAACTAGAGCTGGTGGAGCCACAGCGCGACATCTTGAAACTGAACTAGACTGAACTGAACGTCTAGATATAACTGAACTAGACGTCTAGCTCGTTGACCGAAAGGCTGTCAGCCACACCGGGATCAACCCCTGGCAGACCCTCTTGTTTACTGGGTGCTTCTCAACGCACTTTATGCACGATCACGGCTAATGGCGCCACCCACACTGTTTCACCAGTGGTACGCGGGATTGTGAAATGTCCCGGGTGGTGCGAGTGTCGAACCCGGGACGTTCGGTACGCAGAGTTGAACACCTTAACCACACGGCCATCGCAACCCCGCCCCACAGCTGAACGCCCTATGCCCGGCCACGGCCGGGGCAACACCGCCGGGACGCCGCCGACTCACCCTTGATGGTGGCCATCTTCTCCGGCACGTACGAGTTGGTGTTCCACTTGACGATGTAGCCCGGCTTGCGCGACGACGAGATCGGGTTGTGGAGCGTGAACAGCCGGAAGTTGTTCTTGTCGCCCTCGACGATGCCGAATCTGCGCCACAGTTGTCGACAAATGATCGGCAAGCAGGGCCATTGCATGTTGTGCAGACAATGTGTTCACCAGCAGCATTATAGTTAGGTGTGAGGTGTCGAAACGAGTTCGGCAGGATGCCGAAATTGCCACGGACATAATGTGAGTTCCAATGCTTGAGAGGTTCTTCAAACCCAGTTGCGGCACAGTTCAGTACTGTACCCGTTTTGCGCATTTTGAGAGGCACCCAATTTGGAGATACCAATATCAACGATGCAAATACTTATGCCATAAACCAGTAGTGCATAACATAGCACATCATAGGTATTACCTTTACCTGGAATTGCACCACGGGATGTTCGGTATCACGATGCCGGAATGGTTATGGTGAGCATAAGTATAACAATTATCAATGGGATGCTGTTAGAGGCAAGGCATGAAGACTGCAAACACGCATCATGAAGCACGATGTCGATACGGCCTTGGAAAGGATGTCGATTCAGTGTCTAGTAAGTGGTATATTCCGGCCCATTTCACGAATAATTTATCACCGTTCAGCAGCCATGGCTCCAGACGACGCTTCAGTGGACTTAGCATGCGCATCGGCTGGCTGGCTTTAGGGCTCATCGACCATGTTGATCATATAGTTAGCATGCGCATCGCTCAAACTCAGCTACAATTCGTGACTGAGCACATCTCTGCGGGACTCGAAACAGCACGCCTGTCAACAGCCTGGTTGCGCTGCTTTGTGGTCAAGTCGGTAGGCGTCTGCAACTGTAATGCCACCATCACATAATACGCCACACTAGTCGAAACGAGATCCGGCGTAAGTGGGGTAAATTTCATCCACCGGTTCGTCGCAGTCACCAGTCAATGGCCGTCATCAGTCGCCAGTCAAAAGCCACCATCAGTCAGCCACAGTCCTCGGCTACCAGTCACAGGCAGCGGAGGAACCGACCACCGGCGGGCGCGCCATTACCTGCACTTTTTGAACATGTACTTGCAGCCGTTCTCCGGCGCGTCGAAGTCCAGCTGGGCCGCCTTCTTGCCGTCGCGCGTGTTCCACACGTTGCACCTGTTGTCCTTGCCGATGCTGACGATCTGCGGGGACGACAATCGCGTGTCGACGGCTGGACGGGTCAGTGGTCAGGTAGGTGCGGCACCCGGAAATTATCATGCAGGGGGGTGCATCCAGTGGTGTTGTGTGGCATCCAGTGGTGACCATTAGTTTTACGACACGTCGACCGTTGAGTCATGTAGCGTCGCCAGTCTCTCACGCCGATCGGTCGCGGGCGAAGAGTACCGTCAGGTAAGACTCGAACCCACAATCTTTCGATGGTGAGACGGGAAACTTACCACTAGACTACTCGTCCCCTAGATGCGGCATCCAGAAATTATCATGTTGTGGGGGGGGACTCGAGGAGCGCCATTGCGGAAGTCCCTTGGAGGGCGCCTTAGACTGAAAAATTTGCTGAGCAGGGAGGGGATGCACTCGAGTGTAACCGCAGTGGCGCATTCTCGAGTCAGAGGGACGCCACTTTCCCACGGGGTGGGGGCACGTGCCTTTTGTGCCCTCCCCTCCCGTATCGGCCCGTGGCCAGATAGTGCCGGTTTAGGAAGTCATAGATGGCGTTTGCGACACAGCATGTCATACAGGCACCGATGCTTGTACTGCTCCTGGGTCTGGGCTGTGGCACCCCATGAGCATAGTGCTGCTCCTGAGTCTGGGCTGTGGCACCCCATGAGCATGGTGATACTCCTGGGTCTGGGCTGTAGTACCCCATACAATATTCGCAGTTCGTGGCGACGCATTACGCTAAAAAGGCATGTATAAATCAAACAAAACACAAAAAGCATTGCCTCTGATATGCCACAGCGTCACAATACAATTAGTACGCGTTTTACAATTAATAGCCGATACACAGACGGGCCTTCGTCGAAGTCTAATCTCGGCGTACCGGTCTAAGCCTTCAGCCTAAGCCTAGACCGGCTTGCGCCTCCAACATGACACGCGACGTTGGCGCCCGGAAGCCTGCCTTGACCAATCATACCTTGGCGCCGGAGAGGCTGACGTCGACGTCCGAAGACCCCCCCCAGCGCTCTACGAGGACCTTTACGATCGTCTCGCCCGATGGAGGACCAGACCTTGACCAATCATACCTTGGGGCGCCGAATCGGCTGATGTCAACATTCCAGGGACCCGCTTCACTATGGGCTTGTATTTGCACTTTGTAATCCTGGATGTTGGTAGGAAATTGTTCGGCTCATGTAATATGGAGAGGATGTTTTCTTCCAGCCTAGGACATCACAGTTCCAGCTTAGCCTTTCCAGTGAATCTTGAGCACTGTATATACGGATCATTGGCAAACGGCGCTATTCAGCCTCCAAACAAGACAAATAAGGATGATGGTTTGGATGCCAAAATCCGGGAACAGCATATTTTTGCAACTTTGACCACGGATTACGGTGCACGAGACGCTACGCTCTATGCTTCCATGGAAAAAATGTGCACAGATCGTTTAATATGCTGAGCGATCAGTTTTCAGCTTTGACGTCCTTGAAGCCAGATTCTACCTCTGGAAGGTCACAATGCAATGGCTCGGATTGTCTGAACGGTTTAGATGCGGGAACTGTACCTGACATCTCTACGTAATGTCCAACACCTATATTTTTAGTGAAAGGCAACAAACCTGGGAGACGCATGGTACTATATACCAGTGTTAAAATAATGTTTTTTTTCGTTAGGTGTGAGATATCGAGGCGAGTAAAGTAAGAAGTAGAAATTCGCCATGAAAATGGTGGTGCGTAAAATACATTGCATGTCTTGAAGCTCAATGTTGAGCCCCATTACACACAAGTGAGCCTTCTTTGCTTTGGCACATACCTACTTGAGGGATTATTACAGCAATAGCGATAAAGATTCGTGCTATAAACTAGCATTGTAAAACAGACATCATAATTTCGGCGGCCAGGTCGCGCAGCCTGGCAAGCGGCACATTCCGCATCACTTCACGAATAACTCCCCGTTGCTAAATACACCCTTCCAATCCAGCGATGCGATCAGCTTGGCCACCCGCCCCCGCTCTGTTTCAATATCCATCAGTAGGCCTCCTTGGGAGACCGCAACAAATACAGGAATACTCATTTGAGTGCTCCCCTCCACGGAAATCTTTAGTAAAAGGCGAAAGATTTGTACGTTTTGAAGGGAAACCAGAGATGTCGCTCCCCCGCCTGCTTTGAGTACTAGCCCCTTTCCAACGTACAGTTTCTCCTAGATCTACAACATAATCCAAGGGCCGATGTACATGCCAAGCTTCGGCCGTGTTTTATGAAAGGGACAAGTCAACAAATGTGCCAAGGTATCTAGTGTCAATCAATGATAAGACTCCACCGTCATTTTGCGGACAACATTTGCAATAAGTTTGGCTAAAACCGTACAGTATGTAACCGCCATCTAGCGGACGGTGGCGAACTACTGATACTGAACCTCTGTCGCACACCTACCATCTAGCGGGTGAATTGGAAATTAAACCTTTACCAGGGCCTTCACCTTCACGCCCCAGGGGCGGCGTGGCTTTGACTGGCCGCACCGGCGCCGGATGGGCTGATGTGGAAGACGTCCGAGTAACCTGCCTAGCCATCCACCAGGGCCTTCACCTTCGCACCCCAGGGAGGACCTGGCGCTGACTGACCTCACCTTGGCGCCGGGGGGGGCTGATGTCGACGTCCGATGAACCTGCCACCAGGGCCTTCACCTTCACACCCCAGGGAGGACCTGGCGCTGACCGACCTCACCTTGGCGCCGGACGGGCTGATGTCGACGTCGTCGATCTCCTTGGCGTGGGCGGCCAGGTCGCGCAGCTTGGTCAGGCCCGGGTACTTCCAGACGCGCAGGTGGCCGTCGCAGCCGCCCGTCACCAGGAACGTGCGGTCCAGACTGACGCGCACCACCTTCTGGAACGAGTCGTCGCCCTTGCTGCTGCAGACGGACGACACGATCGCGGTCAGGGCGGCCTGCGTGGGCTCGGAGGCCGTGGGCGACGCGACTGGCACCTCCTGAAACTTCTGTCCGCCACGCACTGCAGCACAGGCCGCACTGTCCGCCACCCTGTACGCCGACGGCACCCTGTACCCACTGTACAGCACACGGCCAACCGGCACCTCTGTCCGCCACCCACTGTACAGCACACGGTCGTAGGATGCTAATTAGTGCTTTCTTTTATATTGGGAACTTTGGAAACTTTCCGCCGATTTCCGATGAGAGCTGCCCGTTGCTCAGGATTTTCGTAAGCTGAAATCCTGTCCACGAAAACCCGACCTCAAAAGTTGGATATAATGTTGTTCGGTCCATAGCGTTACCTTCGCCCCTAATTTCATGCTAGCTGTCAGTTTTATCAGGTTCTATAATTAGGTAGGTGGTGAATGTCATTGCTCTACTAAATTAAGAACATCTCTCCATCAGTAAGTAATCATGCGTGAAAACGGTCATCTAGTGCCAATAGATTATGGGAGCTATGTTCCATCAGTTTACATTTATCGCCAGCCTAAGCCTACCGATGCTAACCATATCAATTCCTAATAAGCTCCTCTGGTGCTTATGGAGGAATTGGTATGGTTCTCAAGCACCATTTTTGTTAGCGCGTCATACGAATGGCTACCCGCCAATTACCCATAAGTCCCATTAACCAGGTATACCTTCTTTTTAACATACCTGACCGACTTTGCTGTTTGTTTGTTTATTGGGATTTAGGGGCGCATCGACTGCAGGGGTCATGCAGCGCCAGTGCTAAAATAATTGTTTTCCGTTAGATGTGAGATGTCGAAAAGAGCTCAGTAGGATGTCGAAACTGGGGGCGAGTTGTCTAGTGGTAAGTTGCCCGTATCTCAATCGAAAGATTGTGGGTTCGAGTCTCGCCTGTCGCTACCCTTCTCCCGCGACCAATCGGCTTGAGAGACTGGCGATGCTACATGACTCAACGGTCGATGCGCGTAAAACGCGCATCGACCGTTGGTTAATGGTTAATGCGCGTAAAACGCGCATTAACCAACCAGGATGTCGAAAATTGCTATGGAATTTGTATCATTTCAAATGCTTTTGATGTCTTTCAGACTCAAATTTCATCCAGTGGTGTACTTGTGACTACCTTCATCAGTTGTTTTGATATTCATAATTTAGAAAGAGCTATAATCGGGATATTGATAAGAAACCTATGCTTTACAATGGCCCTGCATGCCATATCGCACTATGAATAATTTGCGTGAAATTGTGTTGCGAAGTGTTCGTGTATCACCATCCCTTATCGAGGGCATCAACATGATACATATAAACGAGGTACTGTTAGAAAGGAGACACTAAGAACTCATAAGCACATATCGAGAAGCAGTATGTCGATACTTCCTGGAGAAGGATGTCGATTGTGTGTTCAGAAAGTGGTATATTCCACTCTATTTTACGAATCACTTAACACTGGGCAGCGCCCATTACCTGACCGACTTCACAATCGTTCATTAATAACAGGTTGTACGGGAGCGAGGATGCGCCACCTAGATGACCTGGGCACCATTCACATTGGAAATGTAGAAACACCTATACAGCAATGAGCACTTGCTTTCTCCCTACGCCACAATAAAGTGCATGGTGTAAACTTAATTAAATCAGCTAAGAAACACGCACCAGCGCTCACTTCGTCCGCAATTCAGTGTTCTGCACCTCGTAGATAAGCTGATCGGGGAACTGGGCTGTGGCTCCCGATCCTTGGGAACATTAACCATGGGCGCTATATGATCTTCGCAGTCGATGCGCACATAAGCTACAATAACGAACAAATGAACCTTGACAATGAATCCCACGTGTGCTGCATGACAACTCATCCCCAAATCGACTTTGCTCAGCCAATACTATTACTAATCGCATGCCTCACAGACGGACGTTTTGAAATTTAAATGGGCCAGGAAGTAAGAATTGCATCTTGCTGTGCAGCGCCTTGCCCATGTTCCACCAGCATTACAGTTTAGAGGCGCATCGACTCCGAAGATCATATAAAGTTCCATTAGTATGTCACAGGAAAGTAAAGACATTCCCAATTCTTGTGTTGGATGTTTGGTACAATCATGCTGATACAGATGAGTGGTGTGTTGTTAGTTGTTTTTGGGTTACTGGGTAGATGGACAGTGGCTACTTGTGTGGTTATGATAAAAGGGCTGCAATGAACCCGAGTCCATATTCACTGCAGGCAACATTTCATGAAAAGTCATGGTTATTTAAGCGATGGCTTGTTACTTCGTCCAAGAAATAAGCGATGAGTCCAGCCGATTTCCGATCGGAATTTGGTTAGGTAGTTATTTTGGCTTTGGGACGCATCGACCATGTTGATTATATAGCGCCCATTAATCGAAATTTGGTCGAATATTGGAAGTGGGAATTTCGAATCCGAAATATTTGACCAATGCTGAGCATGTCACCGATAATGCAAACAAGACTACATTCTACACCAGCAACCTGAAGATAAGAAAGAGAAAAAGCCAGGCAAAGATCAGCAATGGAGAACTGGCGAAAAGAGATCAGTACAGACATAAAACCATAAAGCCGTCACAAATAGCTAGAAACCAGTGGGAGAAGTAAACAAAAACTGATGGCAGACCATAGAAAGTTAGACCAGATCCACCAATGCATCTGCATTTGCAAGGGTGACGTGGTTGGTTGGTTGGTTATTTGAGCTTTAGGGCGCATCGACTAGGTTTGGTCATGTAGCGCCCATAACTAAATGAGTGACGCGATGATAACGCAACGAAGAACTACACACTGGCGACGAACAGTGAACACAGCTGGTGACGAACGATAAACGCAATGTCGGCGGGGTATTCCGGCCGACACCGGACCACCACAACAGGGGGTCACGCCACGCGGCCGCCGCGCCTGCTCACTTGAAGTCGGTGCGCACCGACTGCTGGGTGGTGATGTCGAAGCCGATCCGCTTGTTGGCCGACACGTGCCGCTTCTTCCGGAAGAAGCGGCCCTCCTGGCTGTTGCTGAGCGACTCGCTCTTGCGCCGCCGCCGCGTCTGCACGAACTTCTCTGCGGGCCGCACGCGCAACGTCGTCGGGTCGCCGGCACAGCGCCGGTATAGGGGGGGGGGGGAGGTCGAGGCGCAAGTCTCCCAACCGAAAGGTCCTGCGTTCGAGTCCCACCCGTCGCTACTCTTCGCCCCCGTGACCAGTCAGCGTGAGAGACTGGTGACGCTGTATGGCCCAAAAACAGTCGGTAGTTGTGGCTTTACGACACACTCAGCACCCGAGGCCATATGGTGTCGCGTGCCTCTCGCCCTGGCAGGAAGGGCGGACGCCGCGGCGAATCGAACCCCGTAACTCTGACGTGCCAGACGCTCAGCTTAGCCACTGAAATACAGACGCCCAGAGCACCGAACTAACCCCCTGAGAGGAAAACTGACACGACCGCCCAAGACACCAGAGCACTGAATTAACACGTGGGTGGCAAACTGACACAACCCAAGACACCAGAGCACTGAACTAACACCTGGGTGGCAAACTGACACGACCGCCCAAGACACCAGAGCACTGAATTAACACCTGGGTGGCAAACTGACATGACAAGCCAATACACCAGAGCACCAAATTAACACCTGGATGGCAAACTGACAACCCAAGACACCAGAGCACTGAACTAATGTCTGGGTGGCAAACTGACACAACCCAAGACACCAGAGCACTGAACTAATGCCTGGGTGGCAAACTGACACAACCCAAGACACCAGAGCACTGAACTAATGCCTGGGTGGCAAACTGACACAACCCAAGACACCAGAGCACTGAACTAATGTCTGGGTGGCAAACTGACACAACCCAAGACACCAGAGCACTGAACTAATGTCTGGGTGGCAAACTGACACAACCCAAGACACCAGAGCACTGAACTAATGTCTGGGTGGCAAACTGACACGACCACCCAAATGCCACCACACCACTCAGGTAACACCAGTACGCCAAACAAACGTGACACTGCCAAACTGATGCTAGACTGGCCAACCAACACCAACCTGTCAAATCGACACCAGACCGTTCAACTAAACCAACCACACCAATCACCACCACCATGCCAAAGTGACACCATCCTCTCGAGCTGGCACATAACCGCCGCCGGAGAATATACCAGCCGACATACGGCTGACACCACTGTCAGGCTCGTGACATCGTGTTCGTGTCATCGCACTGCCTGCTGAGGAGCAGCGATGCATGCCACACGTGACACGATTCCCCTCGATACATTTAGCCAAAGCACAACACAATATTTATATCACTACAATACTTAAACAAGACGTTCTGTATCATTCCAACCGACCATCCAACATGTTACAATTATGTCCCTATTTGCCATATTTCACTCACACACCACCATTCAGGGATACATCTCAACTCTGACAACCTGACATGAAACGAAATTTGGGTGACTGCAAAAAAAAATCCACTCACGTAAGACATCACTCGCGGCCAGTTATAGCACCCACCATCGCCGAGGAACACCCACACCCTGCAATAGCACCCACCATCGCCGGGCAACACCTACACCCTGCAACATCCACACCCAGCATCACCGGGCAACACCCACACCCTGCAACATCCACACCCAGCATCACCGGGCAACGCCGACATTCTGTACTAGCACCCACCATCGCCGGACAACACCCACTCCACACCCTGCCACAGCACCCACATCCCCGGCCAACACCCACACCCACCGCAGCACCCACCCTCGTCGGGCAGCACGTGGCCCTCCTTGTCCTCCTCGACCAGCTTGCGGCTGATCTGGTAGAGCTGCAGATCGTCGTCCAGCCCGGCGGCCAGCACGTCCTGGCGGCCGTGCGAGAACGCCACGCAGTTCATGATGGCGCGGTTGCCCGTCTCGTACCAGGCCACCTCCTCGGCCTCCGTCTGGCTGCCCGAGTAGGTCAGCTCGAAGATTTGCTGTCGACGAGGCGGCCGGTGAGCTTGGTCGGTTATCGGTTTTACGACACATCGACCGTTGAGTCACGCAACGTCGGCAATCTCTCACGCCGATTGGTCGCGGGCGAAGAGTAGCGACAGGTGAGACTCGAACCCACAACCTTTCGATTGAGACGAGCAACTTGCCCCTAGGCTACCCGTCGCCGCGGCCGGTGGACGTACGGTGGGTTATTTTGGCTTATGGGCGCATCGACTGCATTGGTCATACAGCGCCCATGGTGAGCATAAAGCCATAAGCAGACACTCTATAGAGGAGTTCACCGTGCATATATTCCAGTTGGTTGCAACTTACCGTGACTGTGCGCCAGAGGAAGGGATAGGATTGGTACGGTTCATATGGCATCAACATGCACCTTAGCCTGGTTGAGTGAGCATTTGGATTTTATGGCGTGCCAACAATGAGGTCATTCAGCGCCCATACCTTAGCCTGGCTGGAAATAACTCACATAGGTAACAAACGATCAACAATGGCGCATGCTATTTTGGCTATCAGTGGCAACAATTGGAGAACAAGGCTGCATTTGATCATCACGCACTAGCTTGGCAAAGTTTCACGGCGATGATACCACGCCGTTTGGTATACCTTTGTACCACCCAAATGAAAATTACACAGCACACATGACCTCAATTGCTTAAAACACACTCTGACGACTTGAAAATTACTTTAACGAGTGCTTAAAACATCCTGTGAGGATTTTCATCAGCGCTGTGGAAATATGGAAAATCAACGACGTGCAAATTCACCAAAAGGCCTCGCCATCAATTTCCCAACCATTCCATACCGGAAACTACATCCATGGAAACTCAACTCAACCTCAGAAAGCACTTGCTGAACAGCTGAAAGGAAACTGTGCATTGGAAAACAAGGCAGGCACTCACGAAGCCATTGGCGACGCCGGTTTTGGCGGAGCCTCCTCCGCCGGCCACCAGGATATGCTGCCCGGACAGGGCTCTGATGGTGTACAGCGGAAACGAAACCTTGGCGAGCAGCTCTCCCGATGGGTTCTCATCCTTGTCTGCCATCTTCACACAATGTGATGCTGTCGGGCGATGGTCCGCAGTTCACCCAGATGAGCTCTGTGCGAGTTCCAAGGTCTCATATACCTGGAGAAGAAAACTGACGTTAGCTCATAGTCACGACAAATCAGCTTTCAGTGAGTGTTCAATTGCATAAGCATGTTCAGTTGTCATTAAAATGACTGAATAAAAACCGACTGTATGGCTCCAATGCTGCAGGCACAGGATTGATTTATTATTTCGGGTTAAGGGTGCGCCAACTACGAGGTCATTTAGCGCCCATAACAGTGAGTTTTTTTCCAGTCATCACTATAGTATGTCCATTGTACTACAAGTATTCTCTTCCATGGTGCATTTTGATTTTAATAGCAAAAACTTGTCATCAGGTAGGAAGCTGAAGAGCCTTCCGGATTCCACGACCTGTGATTTTTGTCACCTAAAATTGCTGGGAGGGAGTGAGCCTGATCACTTCCTTAATGACGTCGACGCTCCAGCCCAAGCCTAGGGCAGGAAATCAGAACGTGGCTAACTGTCATTACTGCACCACATCTCGATAGAAATTGTTCATTCTCACCATTGAGTAAGTGAACATGGGTGGCGTATGTATGCCCTATGCGTAAACGGCACAGCGTCACCTCGTCTCGCCTTGTTCTGCGCGAGCACGAGAGCCACTGGCCGAGAGATGGGCTTATTAGTCTCAACTTGTTGGAATCAAGCTCGTCCCAGCTCCCCTGTCACTTTCTTGTCAGAAAAACAGATCCCTGAGTAGTAATCTCTGGCGGGGATTGGAAATGATCTGCGCAGGGGAGCCTGTGCTGCTTGCCTAGCAGTGCTGTACACTTGCTCGTTTCCTGCGATAACTAAGTGGCCTGGAATCCAGCAGAAGTGGACGACTTTTCCGGCCTGATCTAATAAAGTCAAGCGACGGAGGATATCATGCACTCAGGCGCCTGTTGGATTTAAACTCTTCAGCGCCAAAAGGCTGCTCAATGAGTCAGATAAAATTACATGATTTTCTTCATCACAAACCTCTATAAAAGCCAGTGCATTATCAATTGCCACCAGCTCAGATGCGTACACGGATGCATATTTCACCACCATAGGAGTATCAATAGTATCTGGAGTATCAGTGTTTGTCTGTCGCTTTCGTAAGATATTCATGCAACACATTGGAACGAAATGTCAATATGAAGTTGTTGGTACGTTGGGTTTCTTGGCATTTTGAATAGTGATCCTGCTCGCACTTACCACTCCACACTCTGCCAGGCCATCCACAATGTCATCATCCGACACGTCTCTCAAGTCATAGCAATTGATGACTCCAGCAATAGTTTTTGATATTATGAGGTCGAACGTCGATGGGCACGGCAACTATTCGTCTGCCTGTTTCGTGCCATACACTGAAGGTTAGTTTGGCTGCACCAATCGCCCTGCTCGCATCATCAGGGTGAGCAGGGCGATCATGATCACATGATCTGTTTGTCACATATCACACCATTTATCACAATTTACCTGCACCCCAGAGGGGCAGGTGCATTTCTTAGGTTCGATGATGATGATGATGATTTGGGCTTAAGGGCGCATGGACTACTAAGGTCATTTTGCGCCCATTTGCTTAGGTTTGAGATTGCCATGAAGTGTGATTTGTGTTCCACTACTTGAGCCACTCCACCACATAGGGGCCCTACCAGGGGGGACGCCTGAGTCCCGCGGACGGGAGGACGTCAGGTGCCTGAAGAGCTATACAGGACAGGCAACACCATCACCCGGCTGGGGGAGAGAGGTCAGACTCACCACCCTGACCAGGATCAAGTGCCACCCACCCCTTGACCCCTGTTGGCCAGGCCAGCAGGCACTGGGCCAGGGCCAGACCTTTGACCTGAGGTGAGATGTCACTTGGCCCAACAGGTCTGCCTACCCATCTGGGATATTAGGACCAAAGGGGCATATTGGTCCCCTGTCACAGCTAGTGCAATGTGATGGGGGACTCCAGCCTCTGGGACTCTGTCAACCCTGGAGGTGGGGAGAGGGGGCACAACTATCCTGATAAAACTAAGCTGGTGGGTATGACTGAGGAAGTTGTCCTACCTGTTCATGATAGGGAGAGTTGGTGCTGCAGTATCAGGTGAAGGACATGGACATTGAGAAGAGTTGGGCATTGGAATGGGAGCATATGGATGGAAGGATGAGTGAGGCACCCTTCATCTGACCACTCACCAGCTACATGGTTGCCAGATATTTGGGGCACACAATCCCCCACCATGGAAAGGTGGTGCCTTGTTGGGGGCTGCATGTACAGGATCAGGATCACAGAAGACTGAAAGCCAGCATGCTTACTCCATTGGTCTTTCCTATTGACCCATGTAGATATGATGGCATGGTATTTCAGACATAATAGTAGCCAATCCGGCAGATGATGAGAACTCAAGATACTTTCTCTCCATATTTCACAGAGGAGCCTGATTTGTTAAATGGTATGTAGACATAAGCATGTGGAAAGCTAGCCTGCTCCATTCAAAGTTGTTACACATTGCTACATAAGTTGGCTACCTCGAGTGGCTATAGCCCACAGGCAGCACAAGTGAATGAACCATACCACACTCAGTAAACAGCATAGGTTGCATGGCATGTCGTGGTCCTGTCTGTCTTCAATTTTTTATTATACAATTTTACAATATTTTTTTTCTTCCAAGAATTGTGCATAGAACACCTAACCCAACTTACTCTTACTGTTTTTGAAGAAATTGACTTTTCCATGAAAAAAAATCCACAACTATTTTTGGAAAATGCTTCCAACTGAGAACAAAACTCTAACCTAACCTAAACCTAATCTCTTTACTTATTTCATACAGATGTGTGTAATACTTATCTGGTTGATACCTCAAGCAACAGTAATACCAAATATCATCAAAGATCCATGATCCTGTACTAGTGGCAATGGTCCTTTGGAGATAAGCTCACATGATTTCTATCTTTGGTGGTATTCTAGGAACTGGCTGCCAGTAATATTCCAGAGTTTCAGTGAAGAGACCACTAGGTAAAAAAATCCTCCTGATCATTGCCATGACATACTTACAGGAGCAAAAAAAGCTCAGCAATTATTATTCATGTTGTGGCTCCAGCTTCAACCACACAGCTTCCATGGCATAAGTGCATTTCATGGCTGCAATTTGCTGTTCTGCCTAGTTGCTCTTGATACTTCCAAGTCAATCCTTGCTTCAACTAAACATTTCTGACATGAACTAAAAAAACTACATCAAAGAACTTAATATTAATACAAATTGGTTTCAATCAATTTTATCATGTTTTTCAGCAACAAAAATTGTTTCTTGGTGGTGAAGATAAAACAATTTTTAATAGATTGTTTTAGCACAATTTTACTTAAACCCTTTTATATTCCAAAACCAATATCCCAATAGTTGGCAAGTAATATACCAGTCAATGTACAAATGTCCTGCTTGTGGAGTGTGTTGTGAATATTTATTAGTTGTGCAGTGTGTGCATGTCAGGAGTGTCAGCTATGAATTTGTAAACTTGGTTAACATTAATTAAGTATACATTTGTTATCATTTTATCTACCATTTCTCAGGAGGTTGGCTCATAATCTCATGCTTTGCAATTCAACCACAGTGCCAATTTATCATCTGGCAGTCATTCATTGGCTGCCACATTCTGTAGAGCTGTGTGAATGTAAATCCATGTAAATCAGAAAGCATATAACTTGCTGATGCATGCAAATTTAATTATACTTATATTCAGCAGTGTCAATAGTAAAACCAACTTTGTTATGAAAACTGCTGTGAGAATTCGATTCTGTAGTTGCTTTTAATTTACACAGATCACTATGCCAGGTCTTCTCCCTCTAGCTTGTTCCCTAGACTATGTGACCTGGGAGCAAACTTCCACTGTTAAACAGGATCGTCCATTAAAAAAGTACCACACAAACCCTCATTCCACTTTGTCCATATTACTGATGCTAGCACATTTTCTCTCAATTTATGTAGTAACACATATAGGAATATACCATGTGCATAGACAAGGTTAATCATAGGGATAGGTGTAGGTTATGCTAAGCCAGGGACCATAAGCTATGGAAATCAAAATTCCCTTTTTAAACGATATAAATAACTTGAAAATTCGTCCAAATTAGAGCAAACAACTAACCACTTTGTCTTTTTCAGTGTCAAAATGTGTGTAAAACTGGCCTTGTGTATAATTGCAGTTCATTATTTCCCTCGTTTAAGTTTACCATTACACACATGGAACCTAGGTAGGCACCAACAATGAGCGACAGCACGGACGAATAAAAACGAAAACCACCGCAATCGAACTAGACACCTACCTGCATGAAGGAAACTAAATCCTGACCGTAAAGGGCTTTGATCTTGACTGCTTGAGATTTAACCAAGCCTTTTGCACGAAGTCACATATACGACGCTTTTGTGACATGAGACGTGTTCCTCAAACGCTTTGTAAAGGCCATTTCTTTGACGTCATATACAATGGCGCTTCGGCAGAGGAAGTGTGTTCATTCACTTGACAGCATATTGACATGCCTGATTTTTCCACAAATAATTTCACCTTGATGATAACATTCATTAGCAATTTTTTTCAACGATCGACGCAAAAGGAGATCAATGCCTTTCAATTCCTGATCGTTTTGTGACGTTCGATCAAATGCAAATGCAAATTTTTGGGTAACCCGTTGAGTTGGGTATGCTTTCCTAGCTAGGCTTAGGAGCTAAGTCGTGTCTGGATGCTAAGTGGGTGTATTTACGGTAAAACTGACCCCATATTTTGTCTTGGTGGGTCTGTTTGATCCGTTATAACAAATTGAGTGAAATCGGATGGCGTGTGATGAATGCAAATATGCATATGTGCGCCGAGTTAACGAACAAACCAGCGATAGCCTGTGACGTCAGCTGACAAACACAACGAACCGTGGTCATAAAACGTGCAGAAAGATATCGCAAGTCTTGCCTCATTTCAACTCTTCTCCGTCGTCCCTTTTTCACCCTCTGTACAGTACCTGGCGAGCGGTCTTCTGCGCCTTAGAGCCTTGGGTGAGCGTTGCAAGTTGTTGCATCGTTATATCAAGCCAGGTATCTATTTGAAGGTGCTTAAATATCAGAAAGATCATGGCGTGTGACAGTGATGTTGAAATTATAGAAGAGCCCGTCAAGAACAGCATGAATATGGAGGTGGACGACGACGTCATGATCATTGAATCCATGGATAGCCAGATTTCCGAAGAAGAACAACTGGAACGAAAAAAGAAGTAAGTGCCAATTTCTACATTGAATTGTATAATGGTGGTTTAATGAACCCATGCAGCCCAATTTCAATGCCCTGCTTTGCCATTGGGCACAGTTTGTCTTGTTTACTTCCTTTTCCTCAATTTACAGGTGGTGGTTTTAAAGCCACTTTTTGTTCTCAGGTCATGTAGTCTCAGGAACAAGCTGGAGGGAGGAAACCTCACATGATGCTCTGCATAAATTAATAGAAACTACAAAATCCAACCTTCGCATCTGTTTTAAAAACAATAGTTTCACTATCAGTGCTGCTGAAAAAGGAGTTAAACTTGTGAACATTAGCAGTTAGCAATTTGCTTTCTGATATATGGGAAGAGTGCATTCTGTTCCACAGTATCTGGCAGCTGATGAATAACTGTCAAATTACAAAGTGTAACTATGGTTAAATTGGTGAAGGATGTGGTTATAAGCCAAATTTGTGAGTAATAATAGAGAAAATGATAAGCATAAGCTTAATCAATGTGAACCACATTTATAAATCCATAGCTGATACTCCCAACCTGCTCACACCACACAAATGATACATTCACAAAGCAGCCCATGAATAGAATGCTTGTGCACCTACTGATTTTCATATAGGTTTGCACTTATTAATTGGTTGAATTAAAATAACACTAAAACACTTCATCTCTGATTGTTTTTAATCCACTGTCAAGCAGCAATTGAAAATCTGCAGAAATTGATTTGAACCAATTCTGCTTGATATTGAATACTGTATGATTTACTGTGCCCTAAAGCCCTAATAACAAACTAACTGTATGATTTACTTTTTAGTGCATATCTGGAATGCTCTAGTTGAAGCCAAAATTGGCTTCAATGTATTATTTGAGATCAAGGTAAAATGTTATTATTGTGGATTTTTCTTTTTAGTAGTATATTTTACTTTGAGAAAGACAACCTGACCACTCATATTCTGTGCACATGATTACTTTTCAGTTGGCAAAGAAATCCACAACCATAATCTTCACAACAAATATAGTCAATCCTGTATAATTGTCCATACCTGTTGTATCATGGATGTGATGGAGAAGAAGATCAACGCTTCATACACAAGATTCAATGCTCTTTGACACCAAAAACCTTATGTTACTGGCTTAATTCCATATTAATTACCACCATTTTTGTACCTACACCTACATGTAGCCTTTGATCAGGTCCAGAAGTTCCTTGTGGTGCTGTTAATGTCAACAGCAGCACTAGCAATGTGCAAGATTTGATGATGTAATGGGTGGGTGGTCAGTAGTGTGGCTGGTTTGTGAATTGGTGCAGGGATGGGTGCCTGATGTGTGTGGGCTGATAATCCATCTACACTTAACACACAAGCCAAAAATCACAAGAAAGGCACAGGAATTGGAGAAGACCTAAAAAAATAAACAGTGTGTGACACTTGTCTCAGTCAATAGCTGCCCAGTTTATGTGCTCTGCAGGAAATGCCCTGTTCCCAAATTCAATTAATGGTGCCATGCAATTTGCAATAGCTTGGTGGGAGATGTGGGAGGTTGTTTGTGGTTTGACCATATCATGTATGTTTTATATCGATTACATGTGAATAATGTGATTATGTATGAAAGGCACATGTCTTAGGCCTCTTGGTTTTCTTAACTCATGTTTTTATTTGCATTTGAGGTTTGTATTGAATATCCCTGGTACAGCTTTTTGCCCTGCCTGTGCATTTTGGAGTGAATTCTCTATGTGGCTAGTGCACCTTGTTGAGTCATGTGCCATGCTTTGCAGTCTGGATGTTGGCCAATGCATGCAGTACTTATCAAGCCATGCCAGTCATTTTTGGGGACTCATTTTGAGGTTATGACTCACAGTACCTACTTTGCACTTGTGAGCTGGAGTACATTTTGCAAGGATAGTTTCTATTGTGGCTTCTTCTGGCCACATTTTCTAAAGCCAATCAAGCTGATAATTCAAGCTTTCATTTCCAGATGGCTGTCCACAGGAAGAGCAGAACATAAAAGTAGATGTAGAAGGGAGAAATTGGCACACTTGGCTATCACTCTCAGTATACATCTAGTTTTATCTCCAACAAAGCCTGAAATATTGAGCCTAGACCTTACCATTCCATTCCAACCACTGTCACCAGAGCTCTACTGTTGATGCATGAACTCATGTTGATGCATTCAGTGCATGATCAAGTCCTGTGATAGTTATATCATAGCAAAAATTGCTTGGGAAATTGCTGCAGCGATCAATGCAGCAAAGTGTGCTCAGATTTTAACAAAGCTCTTTATAAAGTTTAACACAAGCATCACCAACTAGAGCATCATGGTATTGATGTTTAAAGTTCTAGATTGGATTGAAACATGGTTAAGGGGATGGAACAAATGGTAGAAAATGGATGTAAATTTGAGTATAGTGATGTTCTGGATTTGATGTGAAGGATGTGTGGAGTGCTGCAAGCCTCTATTGTAGGTCCACTTTTGTTTTGATCATTGCCAGCTGTCCTCAAACTTGTGATAAGTGTGAGTTATGCAAATGTGATCTGGAGGTGAGACATTTAGATATGCAATGTGAGGTAGCAAGTGGTTCATCAAAGAGGAAAGATGCTTATTGTGTTAGGTTCAAATTACCTAAAAGCAAAAAAAAATCAATGTACACCAGCTAGGAAGGAACAGGGCAATCAGAATGCTTTGGGTCATTAATAAGGCTGAGTTCTAAAGAGCAATGAGGTTATGTAATATGCACTTGTCCTATGTGTAACCCCACTTGGAATATTTTGTACAGCCATGCAGCACATGCTTATGATGATATATAGGTATTCTAGAAAGTGTGCAACACAAAGCTTCAGGACTTTTCAGTTCAATAGGTAACTTGGAACATGGAGAAAAGCTTATAGCATTATATATGTATCCACTGAAGCTTATGAGGGTGAAGGGTGATATGATGGAAATGTTTAAAATATTTAAGAGGGCTAGATAGTGTCAATTGAAATGATGCTCTTCAAGTTAGAGTATCACATGTGGGCCATCAATTCAGATTGGACAAGTCAAGGTGGAAGACAATTAAAAGCCAACAAGTGTTCAGCTAATAGGTGGCTCATCAATGGAATAGGGTGCCTGTTGATGTAGTGGGGAGTCTCATTGAATAGTTGGTTTGTTATTTTACTTTTATGGCGCAACGACCAGGTTTGGTCATTTAACGCCCATCTCGTTGAATGTGTGACAAAATATGTCTAACATTTTTGTGTGGTAGAGAAACTTGTTCTTTTAAGTTATAATTGATGGTGGATGCAGTGACACTTATGCTAGTAGGTGTGATCCATACAGGTCCCTTTCGCCAGACGTGGATTGCATTGGAAAATTATTGATGAGGCATGATGTTGAGGTTATTTTGATTTGATGTTTGATTTTGGAGTGCTATTGATGAGGCATAGACGATTAGTGCTATGCTATATTAAGTTGTTGGTGTTAGATAAGTTGGAGTAGATGGTTTCTATGGAATTATGACATTGTCATTCTATATCATTGATCCAGGTGTGTGGTGTATTTTGTCATCTCATAGTATCTTCTTTATAGGCTAAACTTAGATTGGTCTTAGTAAGACCATGTGGCCCAAATTAAGTATGATCACTTGATGACTTCAAGGCTTTGCAGCAGACCGCACAAAGGCAGCTCTGTCTGATCAGTGTTTTCAACAATGTATTGGGATTGAGTTAGCTAGAGTTTGGTGATTCTGGAGTGACCCACCGAGTTGGAATGACTACACTCTGTTGCATAATAATTGGAGTTAGCTCCATTTCAAATCCCAAGGATGTTTTGTAGCTTGCAGGAAGTATCCAGCACACAATAATACACTTGAAAGCAGGGACATTGAGGACGAGTAGCCAAGGGGTAAGTTGCTTGTCTCACAATCGAAAGGTTGTGAGTTCGAGTATCACCTGTCGCCACTCTTCGCCCCGACCAATCGGCGTGAGAGATTGGCGACAGTACATGACTCAACGGTCGATGTGTCGTAAAACCAATAACCAACCAAAGCAGGGACATTTCACAGATGGACTGCTAGTTAATATCTCCTGGGTATCACCAAGATGATGCATGTCTGATGCCTGAAGGTCAGTCACGGGCGATTGTCTAGAGGCGAAATCAGTGCTGGCATGCCCAGTCAAAAGCAAGACAAGTGCACCAGGGGTGGGCAGTTGGGTGAAACAATGGTGACGCTCGTCTGCTCCGACTAGCTTCCGGCCATAGGTAACAGCATTGGCATTGAGAAGCCGGCTCCAGATAAGACATTCAGCGGAAGGTGTTGTTTGTTAACATAGCATCATCTTCCGATTATTTAACGACGTGAGGTCATAGTCCATTTGAAATGTAGAATTAATGTCACATGACATCTTTTAATAAATGCGCTGTCGCTTTGCTCGAGTTTCCCTGATTTAGCAAGTTGAATTCGGAGCATGTTAGCCTACTTGGTTCAAGAATGCATTCCTCGCCTGGTAGCTACACCCACCATGCTCTACCGATTCGTATTCGTTGAACGGTCCAGATATGCCAACAATGTTTTATGTATCGTGAAATTATCGATATCGTAGGCAAACCTGACATGATGAAACAGCTGTTGTTTGTTTACAAAATTGTTGTTTAGTCCAGTGTTGGCCTGCCGCAACTGGGTGATTTCGACCCTGGTGACGAAATGTCCGACCCTGAGTGTGTTCTCCCCTGTGAGGGTGAGCGAGGAAGTGACTGGCCCGACGCCGGCATCAGACGCCCCGTTATCGCAGCGTGTCCGTTCTCGTGCTGCAGAGCATCCTCCAGCCACCACCGCGCGCGCGCGCACCGGTTTCACTTTCGCCGCGTGGCACCGCCAGAGGTCCTTCCGCCGTTGTTGCGTGTTTGCGGCCTATCGTCGCTGTCGACAGAGCCGCCAGCAGGCTGGCTAAAATTAGTTTTGTCCAGCCGACTTTAACCGTGGTTAAATCCTGCCTCTGGAGTAAGCTCAACAGTTTTGTGCGCTCAGCGGAAATAGTTCTCTGCACACGAGTTCTGCGCGCTAAGCTGATAGTGTTCTCGGCAATTTGGTATCCCCCAGAAGAAAGTTGGGTACGCTATAGCACACCTGACTAGAAGTTCCGCTGTCACACTAACGACGCCAGGCTGCTGCCGCCCGCGTCCTCTTGCGGCGGCTGCTCTGTGGCGGGGCTCCTGACACGTTCGTCACGCTCCGGGGCCCCTTGCCGTGTTCGCCGAGTCGAATCGACTGTTGGGCTGAACTGGGCATGCGCAGGCACACACACACACACACACACACACACACACACACACACACACACACACACACACACACACACACACACACACACACACACACACACACACACACACACACACACACACACACACACACGCACGCACGCACGCACACACACACACACACACACACACACACACACACACACACACACACACACACACACACACACACACACACACACACACACACACACACACACACACACGCACCACACACACACACACACGCACGCCAACACACACACACACACACACACACACACACACACACACACACACACACACACACACACACACACACACACACACACACACACACACGCACACGCACATGTACTACTCTGCTCCCGGTGGCAGCGCGAATATTCGGCCTCCCGGTGCATGGGGGGTTCACCCAGAATCCTTTTCTGGCAACGCTGTTATGCAATCCAGCGTCAGTCTTCCAAATGACTATGAAGAGCTACGTACAAGAAGCTAATGTTCGAAATGAAGCTGTGAAAAGTACAAATTGCACAACATGTTTAGTGAGATGATTATGTCATGCATTGCTGCCCCCAAAAAGACCGCAATCAACGATTCTGCCATGTGTTGCTCCCGTAAATTAGCCAGCCTGTATGGATTGTTGGTTCGACATTATCTTTTGTGAGCAGGTTTCGAGCCTGCGACCTCTCGTTCTGCCGCATCTCGAGATGTGTCGTCTTGCCTCGGCAGAATGCCGGCGGGAATCAGGGCTGGAATGTTTTGCAACCTTGCACTTGTGGAGTTAGTTAGTTAGGTAGTTAGTTAGTTGGGCTTCAGGGCGCTTCGACCAGTCTTCATCTTTCGTTCGCGCCCAACTTGGAGAGAAAACAATAATGGCAACACAGGCCAATTTTATCGCCATCCAGTGTGGAGAGGATAATTTTCATTCTGCTTCTGACATCAGAATTTCCTCTTTGTGTCCACCAAGGTGGTTAAAATTAGTTTCGTCCACCCGACTTTGACCATGGTTAAATCCACCTGCTGGACGAAGCTTACTAGTTCTGTGTTCTCCGCGGGAAATATGTTGGCAGTGCTCTCAAGCAATTTGGTAGCCCCAGAAAAATGCTGGGTACGCTCGAGCACACTTATCTAGGTGTGAAGTTCAGCTACCGCACTAACCGCTTTGGATCCTCTCGCGAACCCTGGGCCACAAACCGCCTGCATTCTCGATGGATAGACCTCAAGCTTCCTTCGTTGTTAAACACCATATGAACCAGCTTTGCGGCGTCCTTTCCCTAGACGTTGTGCCCCAATCTATAGTATTCACGATGTGTGCTCATCGCGTTAAGTGAACTGCAGTGGAGTGGAGTTGGAGCAATGGTCCATTCGGAATGGTCCGCTAGGTTACGTATCGTCGCCAACCTCTCACGCCGATTGGTCGCGGGTAGACTGGGTAATGTCATATGTTGTGAAATTCGAACCCGCAATCTTGCGACCAAGAGTCGGACATTCTACCGACTGAGCTACCGCGGCCCCTAGGAATGGTTGTCATAGTTTATCAGTGCTGATCGCGATATCACGCTTGTTCCATGTATTCCATGCATGTTGTTGGGACTTTATCGGCCATGGGTACGGCCATTGATGACGTGCGCCCAGGTCAGCATGTCATCACTGGGGGGACGCGTGTAGCCGGAAACTGAGGAATATGGGCCAGTTGGCTGGGACTCGCAGATGTTCTTCAAATTTGAGTTTGTTTCGGGTTCCTGCCTGGCATTATGCAGATGTGTGTGCAGGTGTCATTAAATCTGTGTTCGCTTTCCACGGTACTCCAGTTGCGAGGTACCGCGATTTGGGATATGTAAACATTTAGCAAGATACTAATGCATTAAAGTGCGTAACTGCGATGAATATATGTCGCGGCACCTGGTTCTGACGTGCGTCTGTGAGCATGGCCTTGGCCACCGCTGGTGTCCTTGGGTTCGGACCTATTATGATATTTTTTGGTGCGGTCCGACCCCACCTGGAAAATTGGCAATCATCGTGAAAATACGGCATCTTCCTGAAGCTTCCCAGTGTCGCTGCGTCGGGCGACATCTAAGTTGGGTGATTGGACTCGGCCGATGGTGCGGCCACGGGTCCTCCCCGCGCCTCGCCGTCGCGGTCTGTGCCGGCATGGCCCGAGCGGGCCCGACGAGTGGCTGTCTGACCTCTCCGCGAAGATCTGCCAGCTTTTGAAAGGGTCGTACGGCTGCTGTGTGTCGTTGTGTATTGCACAGTGGCAAGCGTGAGTTTCTATTCCTTCACGCTAGAGCTGGAACGCTGATATCCGTTGCGGCTTTGGCTTCGGCTGCTGAATTGAATGCTTTCCATATGGAAATAGCCAGCAATGGCAATAGTCGTTGGTGCGTCAGGGACGCCAGTCGGTAAAGGCTAAAAGTAATGGAATCGCGTACCAACCTACCATTGCGCGACTGCTGAAAAGCGTTCTTTTGTCTCAACGACGTCGAGATGAGACCAGCTGCTGTGCGTGGGTTAGACAGGAGCACAAGATCATGGGAGGAGCAAAAGCTAAGCCTTCGAGCAGCAGAACTGAAAATTTTGACGGGTGAAATATAGGCCGAAAAGAATCCCGGGCTGTTCGGATATGATTGCCTAACTCCGAGTGATTCACGTTAAGTGGGTGGGAAAGGGGGACGGAAAGAGGGTGGAAGATAGTCACGGTCTTACCCGTGTGCTCGAAAGTCGTTCCTGCTCCACCTGAAAACTGATGGTTATGATGTAATTGTGTATTAGACGAGTGGGACTTGTTCGTTTCTATCGGAATTGTTGGCGCAATTATCCAAATAAGCCGTATCGTAACAGCTGATACGTATGAGCTTCTTGCTATATTTTTGCATTTTGCGTTCATGTATATATTTGACCGTGAATTTATCGTAGATCAGTAGACTTTGTAGTCCTGCTCTCTCCCTGCTCATCGGAAATGTCACAATTCAAGTTATCAAGCTTGCCCACACTGAAGTTGACGGAGCGCCCCTAAGCCCAAATAACCAATCAACCAACCGACTCTGAAGGTGAGATGGGCGCTACATGACCAATGTAGGTCATGCTGTGCGTGACCTACATTGGTAGGTCACGCACAGCATGACCGACCTAAAGCCCTAATAACCAACCCTGAAGGTGCTGCGCCCACTACGTTATCCTCTCAGTGCCTTGTATAGCTGGTGTGGCCGCTGGGCTTGCTATGGTCTTCCTCACATTAGTATGGTGATATGTGGCCTTCCAGGGTAGCACTCATTTACATTTAAATCAAGGCGATGCTGCTTTTTATTTGGTCGTTTTTACCGTTCAGTTTTTGGGAGTGGCACGAGCTTTCTCATCCGACTTCGGCCCACTGGCTTCCTGATAATAGTTTGCGTGTTGTACACGGAAGAGGTGACATAGCAAATCACCGTATGCCATCGGGTACCCGAGCTGCTGCTAGGTAGGTCATTCCCGGCGCCGGTGGTCCACCGAAGCCGTTCTTGCACAAGAACCGACGCGCCCCCTTTGGCGTAATTGGGCGTGTTTTTCTGTGCACGGACTGTTTGTGTTGCGTTCAGAGGAGCTGACAGCGCCCTGTGAGACGCACGATCCCAGCATGGCTATTAGCGGCCCGGTTTTTGCCGGCGTGTTTTCGCCACCGTGAGGAGAGGTGTCATGTTCCGCCCCCTCCGCCCTTCGCCGTCGCCCGCGCCTCGCGCGGCCCGCTGCTTCGCTTTCAGGGCTCGGTGCGTGCCGCCCCGATAGATCAGCTGGAGGAGCGCCGGCCCGTTGTTTTTCGCCGCGCTGCCAACACGACGTTCCGATCGCCTCACCCGGCCGCGTGGAGCCGTCGGCTCAGCGGCTCAGCCCGAGCGGGTCAGGTGGCGGTGTGGCAACTGGTAGACCACAACAGAGATCTCTATCGCAACTTCTTATTGGGATATTGCGTTCAGAGTGCACCGCCTGAGCTGTGCTTAGCATGGCGTCAGCGTACGCTGAAGCACCGCCGGCACATATTCTGATTTCGGAGTTTGTGATCCTCTTTGAGACGAATGTTGCGAAAGTTGGCACTGTCACGGACCAATTTGTTCCACCCGCCTCGAGCTCGCCCAGCGTTCCTTCCTTGGCTGGTTTAGGCTTTTCTTGTTGGGTTGTTTTTCGAAGCTTTCCCTCGGCAAGAAAAGGCTGGTTCTGTTGAAGCGACGTTGCAGAGCCGAGTCAGTAAGTCGGCCGGTGGGATAATCTCCGTGCGACTCGGGAACGAGACTGCACCAGACTCGAGGCAGTGGACTCGTAGAGCACCCAGTGTGAGGTGGGCGCGACCCACCCAACTGCGCGGCGCCGGCCGGTGTGGCGCGGCCACCCGCCGCGGCCATGTGCGCCGCCCACCTCGGCGCCGTCGACGATACCATCTGGCGGCCGTCGACGCGGCGCGATCGGCCGGCGGCCGGCCGGCGCCGCCTTGACCCGGCGTCGGCGGCGCGCACCGCTTCGTTAGCCGGCCGAAAAACTGGCGCCGCCGGCCGCCGCCGATTAGCTGCGGACGGCCGCGCCGCGGCGCGTCTCACTGCCACCGCGTGCGCGGCCGGCGCAGGTGCGACGCCGCCGCCCGCCCATCCGTGCGTGCGTGCGTGCCGGTCGCGGACGCTGCCCGACACGCGGAGGACCGCCGCCGCGGACTGGGCGGTTCGCCGGCGTCGACGTCGGTTTTGCTTCGGCGCGAACGCGCGCTGGTGCGGCGTGCTCGGGCGAAGACTCGCCTCGCAGGTGGTGTGAGGTGTTCGGGTGTTTCGGAACAGTCTGGTCGGCGAGTGGTGTGAGGTCCTTGGCGTTTCAGGACAGTGGTCGGGAGGTTGTGTGAAGTCGTCGGTGTTTCAGAACAGCCTAGCCACCAAGTGGTGTAGCGTCCTTAGTAGTGCGTCCTTCGACACAGCTGCAACAGTCTCTGGCTTGTCTCGGTGACGTCAGGTGACTTCAAAGGCGTGGGTTGAGTTGCGAGTGGCCGGACGATGCGCGTGCCCGACATCGTGCTGCACCCGTGCCGGGAGGAGCGGCGGGCGGCGCCGGCGACGCCGACCGTCTTCCACACCGGCATCCGCATCAGCCTGACGCCGCCGCCGCTGCGGCGGCAGCCGCGCCACGCGCCGGCGCCGCCGCGCCGCTCGCGCAGCGCTGAGTCGACGTGGTGCCGGTGGCTGGATGCCGAGCCGGTGGCCGGCGGCGCCGGCGCCGCGTCTCGGCGCGACGACGGCTGGTCCGTCGCGGACGACGACAGCGGGCGCGGCTCGCCGGAGCCGGAGCGGCGCTGGTGCCGCGGCAGCCCGTCGCCGTCGCCGTCGCCGCCGCCCAGACGCGCCGGTGACGGCGAGCGCCACCCGCGCGCGCTGGCCGGCTCGCCGCCGCCGGTGCCGCCGCCGCGCCGCTGCGCCAGCGCCGACGGCCCGGCCGGCCGCCGACAGCGGTCGTCGGCGCCGGCGCAGCCGACGCGCTGCTGCAGCGTCGACTGCACGCCGGCCGCCGACTCTGAGTGCGAGCCGGACGACGGCGCCGGCTGCGGCTGCGGCTCGGCCGCCGACCGACTGACCGCCACCAGCCGGCTGTTCATCTTCCTGCCGACAGACGAGGACGCCAGGTGAGCCGGCCCGTGTCGTGACGCGCCCACCACGGCGCCGGCCACCCCGGAGGTGACGCAGATGGGTGGCGCCTTACGCTCTGGCAAGCATGGCGATGTCATGAGAGAGACCTTCGCACGACGAGGTGCCGCTATTGCCGTCCGTCCACCGGTTTGATGGGAACTAGGTTTGGTGGGCTGAGAGTTCTTGCGATGATTTTGGTTTGTAGAGTGAAACGTTTTGCGTTGAGCAAGCCATGCTTGGTTGCAAATGATTCATTGCTTGTCGTGGACAATCAACTTAGCCCGGTAGAGGCGGACGCAGATGGTCTGGGGGTGAGGTGCTCGTCTCTCAACCGAATGATTGCGGGTTCGCGGCCCACCTGTCTCTACTCTCAGCACGCGGCCAAACGGCTGGAGAGATTGGCACGCCGTGTGACATAAAACGTCGACGTGTGGTAAAGCCAACCACCACCATCCCAGGGGACACGAGAAAAGAATGCTCCGTCCCGCGCGGCTGCTGGCGGTAGATGCCGGCCTCTACACTTGCGAGATTGGTCCACAATGCATCGTGGGGCCGAAATATCTGATGCATGCCATGTGCATTGTGTCGAATCTAATTTCAACGCTCTAGTCGGAACGCGCGCTGGTTTTGGCAGCCTCGAAATCTTCCGGAGTCTCCAGTTGTTGTGCAGTTGTAGCTGCGCATTGGGCAGTCGGGTCAGGTTGGTTTGTTTTGCGACCAGTCGACTGTTGGAACACACAGCACACGGCGCCGCCAACTGTCACGCCGATTGGTCGCGGGCGAAGAGTAGCGACAAGTGGGACTTGACCCTCAACCTTTCAGTTGAGATATGCGTGTTTTTCCCCTAGCCCACTCGCCAGCTGACTCCTACGAACTTAATGGGCGCTGTATGACCGAAGCAGTCGATGCGCCCCTGAGTCCAAATAACCAACCGACTCCTACGAATTGTAGTTGTTTATTTTCACAGTTCAGCATGCTTATTCTTCGAACCGAGTATGTACTTGAGTGGTTTTGCTGGAATATGTAAGCGGAAGTTTCTGCATCGGTCTTGGGTCCGCCACGCGTTTGGGAAATCAGGACAAATATCAGGCGTAGTTTGTGCTACCGATACACAAACACTAATCCCAGATAGTGTAAGCGCCCTATCGGCCGGGGTCTCATCATCTTCACGGGTCGTGAGCGCTATGCTGGACCCGTTTCACATAGCGAACGGGCTGTTTGTGGGCCAGGAAGCCCGGCCGCTGCCTGGGTTTTCACTTTCCAAATGTGTTTCCAGCAGCTTTTGCCCGCTGCGGCTCTGGAAAATATGGATGTTTTCCAAATTGGATACCGTAATATAGTTTCCAGGCCATTGTTTCTACGTATCGCCGTTGTGCTCATGCACATCTTGCTCAGAGGCTATGCAGCGTTTTCTGATGCGCCTATTAGCGAATAGAAGAAACATTCTACAGGCAAATCTGTTTTACTGGCGAAGGGAAGTCCTCACTCTCCGCATGCTACTCCGTGGCATCTCTCAAGGCTCCACATTTGGGCTTACATATTGCCTGGCGCATGCTAGGGACAGCCAGTGTTGAATTCATTTTTCGTGGAATATGGAGTAGTAGGCAAAGATGATAATCCCCTGATGGCGTCGAAAAGAGGCAATTTGACAGGGATAGAGTGTGGGCAGCAGATGATTTATACCGATGAAAGCCACGTCTGCCAGCAAGAGTATGTTGGCACATATGCCAGGAATCGAATATGCTAAAATGTAATAGCTACTACTGGTGTATGTTGTGAAGGTTCGTTGAAATAAATTCAGGAAGTTAACACCTGTCGGTAAAAGGTTGAAGCAAGTTCCTGATCGGGCGAGTAGTATAGGGGTAAGGCGCCCGCCGTATCGGCGCCTTACCCCATACACTACTCGCTATTATACTATTCGAACTCCCAACCGTAAGGCTGTGGGTTCGAATCCCACATGTGGCTACTCTTCGTCCGCCACCAGTCGGCGTGAGGGATTGGTGGCGCTACGAGAACCACAACAGTCGGCGCGTCGTAAGGCCATTAGCAACACAACAACCCAATTGCCTGATGGTGTTGTTTGTCGCACGCATTTTGGAACTCCAGGTCACCGACTTCCAGCGCGTCGGTTGCGGCGAGGGACAGCGACTCGGCGGTGCGGCGACAGGTCAGCGGCGGAGGTTGGCGGTGACAGGTCGGCGATGGAGGTCAGCGGCGACAGGTCAGCGGGCGAGGTCGGCGGGTCAGCGGCGACAGGTCAGCGGCGGAGGTCGGCGGTGACAGGTCGGCGGAGGCCAGCGGCGGAGGTCGGCGGTGACAGGTCAGCGGCGACAGGTCGGCGGCGGAGGTCGGCGGTGACAGGTCAGCGGCGGAGGTCGACGGTGACAGGACAGCGGCGGAGGTCGGCGGCGACAGGCTGCACGGCCGGCCGTGTGGCCTTCGGCTGTCGAGAGGTGCGGCTCGGAGCGGCCGCGGTCGGCGCGCGCAGGTCCGCCCGGCGTTGTCTCGCGTGAGACGGCCCGGCCACTTCCGACAGCGCGGCGGGCCGCCTCGCGTCTCGTCAGGCGTGCTCCTGTCGGCGGACAGACGGGCGCGATGAGAGGTGGTGTGGAGGTGGGCGGCTCCAGTGCGGTCTGGCCCAATGCGGGTCAGTCGGGGCGCACGGGTGCGGTCTGTGGGCGCTGTATGGCCATAGTTGTTGCGCGCCCTAAAAGCCCAAGGGTACCCCTAACTAACGGGTGCGGTTTGGATGAGAGTCGGCTGTTTGCGTGCAGGCGCTGTCGACATGAAGCCACTGCCGTGCGTCAATCCACCACCACCACTTTGCCGTGCGTCCGTTGTGCTTTTGTTGGGGACGAGTTGTCTAGGGGTAATTTGCCCGTCTCACAATTGAAAGATTGTGGATTCGAGTCTCATCTGTCGCTATTCTTCGCCCGCGACCAATCGGCGTGAGAGATTGGCGGCGCTGCATGACTCAGCAGTCGACGTGTCGTTAAAAAAAAACAATAACCAACCAACCAACCGTTGCGCTTTTGCGGTCGAACAATTAATAGTAATGGGCGCTAAGTGGCCTCGCAGTCGGCGCGCCCAAATAATCAATCATTGCTTTTGCGGCTGTTTGTGGACGATTTGCGGCGTTTATGGTCGCGCTTGCCAATCTCGACCCAGCCCCGTCCTTGAGAACAGCCAACCAACCCGTCTGAGCGATTGCGTCAGAAAGGCTACTATTCGTACACAGGCTACCTCACCCTGTTCGGGTAAGGTTGGACGAGCTCGAGACGAAATTTGGCCGAGAGACGAGAGTCGCCCCCGGTTACCGCGTCTGTGGACCAGAGTCGCTCCCGGTGACCGCGCCTGCAGGCCAGAGTAGCCCGGCGACTGCGCCTGTAGGCCAGAGTAGCCTGGCGACAGCACCTGCAGACCAGAGTAGCCCCCGGTGACCGCACCTGCAGACCAGAGTAGCCCCCGGCGACCGCACCTGCAGACCAGAGTCGCCCCCGGCGACCGCACCTGCAGGCCAGAGTAGCCCCCGGCGACAGCACCTGCAGACCAGAGTCGCCCGGTGACCGCGCCTGCGGACCCGAGTCCCCCGGTGACCGCGCCTGCAGACCAGAGTCGCCCGGTGACCGCGCCTGCGGACCCGAGTCGCCCCCGGTGACCGCACCTGCAGACCAGAGTCGCCCCCGGCGACAGCACCTGCATGCAAGAGTCGCTCCCGGTGACCTGACCTGCAGGCCGGCCCCGAGCGGCGGCGATCGCGCTGGGTGCGCGACGGAAGCGGCCGCGTCGAGCCCGTCGGCGAGCACACGCCCGGACGCCAGCCGAGCTGGCAACGTGATATCCCGGTCACCCCGGGTGTCCGGCGCGGCCGTGGTGTGGCTGTGGCGCGGTCAGTCGTGTACTTGGGTTTAGGGGCGCATCGACTGCGTTGGCCATACAGCGCCCATGAGCTGGCGCTGCTCTGCACCCAGCCACCAGTTATGGGCGCAAAATGACCCTAGATGTCGACGCGCCCCTAAATTCAATACCACCACCACCATCTGCACCCAGCCAGTGCTGCGCAAGCACGTCAGGGGAATATAATTACGCCGGAAACATTTCAATAATCGTGGCGCGGACGGGGCGCGACACCGTCAGGCAGTGCGGAGCATCAGAAGCCGTCCGGGGCGGCGGCGGCGCGGTCCCCACCACTGCGGACGGTCGGTGGGGCCTCACCAGCAGCCGACCGTCGGCTCGGCAGCGGCCGTTGTGTCTGCTGCGCAGTTGGCAGACACGGCGGCGGCGGGCGGTCCGGCCAGTGGTGCATTGTGCACTGTGGGCCGGACAGCAGGTCACACCCGGATCTGCCGGTCACCCACTCATGGGGTCTGGTCGGCTGTGCACCACTTCAAGGTGTCTGCGGTCTGCTGTCTACCCTCTCATTGGAGACGCGAGGGTCCGTGGGAACCTCTGTACATCTCGGTTAGAGGGGTCTGGTCTATCGCACGCAATAGTCGAAGGGGTCTGGTCTGTTGTGGATCCCATCCATGGGGGCACATCCGCGGATCCCACGGGGTCCATGGGATTCGCTGTACACCCCACCATGGTATCTGGTCGGCTGTGAATGCCGGGCAAAGGGGTCTGGTCCGTTGTGCATTCCTCCATAGAGTCCGATCCGCTGCACACTCCGACAGGAGGGGTGTGGTCTGGTATGCACGTCTCCATATACGCTGACCTAAGTATACGTGTTTGGGTTTTTCGGTCGGATGCACGGACCAAGCCAAGTGCAGCCCATCAAGATCTCTTTTATCAGGCATCCGTCTTGTTTTTTTTGTCTGCATCGCTCTCGTTGCGTCGAGTTTCATGCGTGCATTCGTCCCCCCGCCCCCGTCCCGGCCGCCACGAAATCGTGAGCGCGGCCGGCCACGATCAAGGTCGCCGGGTCGAACGGAAGCCGGCCTGACCACCTGACCACGTGCGGGACGGTGCGGCGCGCTATCGGCGATCTGCTGTCGAGGCGAACGACGATATGCGCCGGCGATGGCGCCGCAATATGTCAAGGTGTTCGAGCGGGCCGGCCGGCCAGCGACTCGCCCCCGGGTCGCGCCGCCGCCGGCCGCCAATGAATGAAGTCGTCAAGGTGAGCCGCCCGGCGGCCGGTCAATGGGTTAAGGGGCGGGCGACGGCGGTCCCGCGCCACGCCAATCGCACTCTGATCGGCGCTTTTTGCCCGGCGCGGGCGTGTCGGAGCCGTTGCGGCCGGCTCGATAACGAAATGGAACACGGGAATGCGAGCCGCCCGCTGTCGGTGTGCGGCACGGTTGCGGCGCGATTGGCCCAGGGTTGGGCGCACGTTCCCCGGCCGAAAGGTTGTCGGCTCAAGTCCCCCCCCCCCCCAATCCACCCGGTTCTGGTTAGTGGTTTTACGACATGTCGACTGTTCAGTCATGTAGCGTCGCCAATCTCTCGCACCGATTGGTCGCGGGCGAAGAGTAGCGACAGGTGAGACTCTGACCCACAACCTTTCGATTGTGAGACGGGCAACTTACCCCTAGGCTACTCGTCCCCTCCACCCACCCACCCGTCGCTGCTGTTCGCCCGCGGCCGATGGCCGTGATGGAATTGCGCCGCTGTGCGACCCACCGGTCGACGCGTGGTGAAGCCAGTGAGCCACGGCGGCACAGTTGCAGACGTCTGGCCGCGGGCTGGACCAGCTGCTGGCGCGGCTTTGTGCGCCCTGCCGCAGCTGGCGGCTCGTGCGTCACTGTCGTCGGTGTCGCCTTTGTGCTGCACCGCCGCGGGCCGTTGCGGGGGCGTTCCGGCGTTGCGCCGCCGAAGTGACGTTTCGCCGCTGGCGGTCGATAGACGCTCCAACTTCGGACAGGTGCCGGGTTCGAAACTCACCTGCGTTGTGTCTTTTTCCAGCGTGGTGATTTTTTAGCCATAGTTTTACGACTGAGTGGTGCTAATTTGTCAGCAACGTAGATTGAACACTCCGAGCCACACATAGCCAACAAGTGGACGACAGTGTTTCCTCTAGAACTTGTGAACCCCTAGTCTGCTAATGTTAATTTGTTGTTTTCACCTATTCAATCTGAGCAGGTCCTCTGAGGGAAAAAGAGATCCCAGAAGGAAAAAGAGGCCCGTAATACATCATAATGTGATCTAAGACGGGATGGAACGTCCCCAGGTCGGAAGAGGAGGCCCCTCAGGCGAAGAGAGACCCCTTAGACATAATAGGAGCTGAAGGCTGCAATCAAGGGTACCAAGACTGAATAGAAGACCCCCAGATGAATTTGGATACCCCAAATGGGTTGGTTAGTTGGTTATTCGTGTGTACGACACCGACCATTGAGTCATGTAGCGTCGCCAATCTCTCACGCCGATTGGTCGCGGGCGAAGAGTAGCGACAGATGAGATTCGAACCCACAAACTTTCGATTGTGAGACGAGCGACTTACCCCTAGGCTACTCGTCCCCTACCCCAAATGGGAAAGCAGGCTCTCAAGACGGGAGAGAGGCCCCTTGTAGCCCGAGAAGGCCCCCCTTTGGAGTCTAAGGAGGCCTCCTACAATGTTCGTCCTCAGCGCCTGGGCCCGTGGCGCGCCCCTTGCTCGAGTGCCTCCAAAGGCATAGTGGACTGCCACGGCTGCTGAATTCGACGCAGACCCCGACAGAAGCTGGAACAGACAGCCGTGGAAGCTGCGGTTCCCACGCGGCCCTCTAGATGTCTCTACTCGAGTTCCTCGCCCGCAGCAGACCATCGAGTCGTCGCCGTGACTCGTGTGTGGTTTGTTGTCTCGTCAATCTCAACACGCGGTCTTTATGTGCCCGACTTGGCTGCGTCTCGCGTGATTTGGCGACCTCGAATTGACACTGCAGGAAGCATATGGCGCCAACAGAGGGTTCCAATTCGGGCTGCGGTGTGGAACGGTGCATGTTCTGTTTGCATTCGAAGGTCGGCTCTGTCCGAAATTGGACGACATCCAGCGGAGACTCGTTTGCCGGTTTGTGTTGCTCATTTGTGTTTTTTTTTTAGTCCGCGAGTCTGCTTTGCACTGCTGACAAACAAACAGAAGCGAACAAGACGGGGTGCGAACACGTATGCGATTTCGCGACAACCGTGGCCTGCTGCCGACTGACGGCAGTCACGTGACCTGGGCAGTCGTGGCGGTGACAGTCCCGTGACAGCAGCCCACCTGACAACAGTCACGGCGGTGACAGTCCCGTGACAGCAGCCCACCTGACAACAGTCACGGCGGTGACAGTCCCGACAGAGACATCTGACAGACGTGACAGCCAGCTCTTTCTCCATTGGACGTTTCTGTGGTATATAGGCCCCATTAATGCGATGACATATGTGGTGAGACCAGGATGGTTGAGATGTACGTCATGGCAATAGATTATATGTGTCGCATCTAGTAGCCTAGTCGGTTTCGCCTTTAAAAATGTGATATGATTGACGTTGTTATGGGCGCTGCATGACCTCTGCAGTCGATGCGCCCCTAAACCCCAATAACCAACCAACCATTGGGCTTTCTGGCTCATTGGGCCCAACTTCTCCATGAGAGGAGTCGGCGCAATACCCATCAGTGCCTCCCTCTGCAGCTGCCCCTGGCGCAGTAGAGCAGTCGCAATGGAGCGCCACTCTGTGATCGGCGAACAGCCGCTTTCTGATCGCCGGAGGGGCAGGAACTCGTCCCCGGTGCCGCCACTGGATCCACCAGCAAGCAATGAGTCCTGACAACACACCATCCACCCCTCCTGTCTGGAAGTGGACGCGTCCGACTGATCCACGGAGAATCCGGAAAATGATTCCAACTATGTCGCTCTAAGTGGCCAATTTGCAAGCATAGGCTGCTCTCGTGTCTTGGAATACTTGTTTAGGACATGTACACCTGGTGGGCCGCAAAAGGAATTATGTTCCCATGATTATATCCTGCATGCTATAATCAGGATTATCGTAGATAATTGATGGTGAATTACATTCTAACCACCGTCAAACCGTTCTTTACTGGGCCAAAGCTCGCTTAATGGTTTTGCTTTAATGCCTTTTCTTGAGCCACTTTCGGTTAGCTTTCGCAGGCAACACTGAAAAATCAAACATGCAATATTCACCTGCTTATTAGGTATCATCATCAGAACGAATCATGCCAGAATATATTTCCGAGGCACACTTATTCACTTTATAATCAGATAGATTACGTTCAGTTGAAAGAACGAGCTGAAATTTGTGTCGTTCTCCATAAGCCCGGGTTGTTGGAGCTGCCAGTAGTGCCATACAGCACATACGTGTATCGCAGATGCTGTTCCGGGCATTTAAAAGAAATGTTTTTGGTCAATGGTGGTTGTTGGATGGCTGCATGGTGTTGTATTGATTAATGCAGGTACTAGTCAGGGTAAGGCAAACCCTGAAAGCAGAATGGTAATTTAGAGTGTACTCTACCTGGTAGTATTGACCACTCAGCATGCTAGTCAGGGTTTTCATGAAGGAGGATGGAGTGTTAAATGAATTATTAAGTATTTGTGAAATGAATTATTGATAAAACAATATTTGAATTAATATTGTTTTATTGCATGAAGCAATAGCAAGAGAACATTTCCACCAAAAAAAAATCCTATGGGGTACACAGTGACCACAAAGCGTACCACAGGCAGCATAGAATACCACGAAGAAACGATAGCACCTGCAACAAATGCAGCATATAGCATACAGCAATGAAACTCGCCAGACTGTGTGCTTCACTCTGTAATCTGCATGTTAATTCAGGTGAGATTCATGCCTTTTTGCTGCAAGAACAAGAACCGACGGTTTTTGACCCGGTAGACAAGGTGTTTTGTGCTATCGTACATTGATGGGAATGAGAAACCTGCTGAGGTATTTTCCAAACTAATTCCACGCAGCGGGTGCATGTGTAGGTGTGGTGTCTCCATTGTTGCGACTTCCTCTAGTCATTCGTAGTGTTCTTGTCACCATGTGGAAATATTGAAGATCATCTGGGGCTGGGATGGATCAGAAATTGCCATATCTGATGATATGTTATCATGTATGAGACTTCCAGAACGTTTTCAGTCATTTATTTACATGCATCACACTTGAGCTAATGTTAGTGCAGCACTCCCTGGTGTTGCATTCGCAGCACCGAACGTCCATCAAGTTCTACCCATGTCTGTCTGGCTCGAATTGGTATCACGCTGGCGCACACGGGCAACTTTTTACGTAGTGGGGTGTGAAATATCTGGAGTAAATTGTCCACGTTTATTTGTCCAGAAATGACTGGTCATACTTATAAATGGTCACGGCGCAAATAATTCGCGGCCTATGTCCATGCGTTTTGTCAATCAACTAGGCTTTGGAACAATATCCAAGCGAAGTGAGCATGGTTCTAAATGAAAAATAAACAATTGTGTCGTCTCACCATCTAAAACAATGGTAGTGCTTTGCGTGTCGTGAAATTGAATATATTCATGTATCCGAGTCCACTGCACTTCAGTTTTCCGTCCATCATACCGTACATTACGTAGTTTGTGTTTTCTAAATCAGGCCTCACAGCGATTTAAAAAGAATGAATGAAATATGGTATGACCATTAGGGTAGAACGTCAGAGACGAAGTATTTTTTTCGGAAAAAACGCGTAGTGGGTTTTTTGCCTTTGGCCATAAGGAACACGAAACTTTTTTCCCAAATTTTTGCTGCGTAAAATCGCACTTTAAACTCCAAAATTTACCAAAAATATGCTAATTTCTTCTCATTTCCTTCCTAATTAAGATGGAACCATGAAACAAGTTATATCATGTCGCAGGGAACGAGATGAATTCATCGATACCAACCATGATGACCTAAGGTCACGAGTTCTCGCTTAAGGTCAGGTCATTGACCTCAATTTGGCCAAAAAATCGCTATTTTCGTAACATTCCGGGGTTTATCTTGTGAAGGTCACAGAAGAAATGAACAAAATTTGAAATAGATTACCGATATGGCTCCTGCGCAGCTTGTGCTATTATCTAATGTGGCATTTCTTCTCAAGGTCGGAGGACACGAGAGGTCAAAGTTCAGAGGTCACAGAAGGTCAAATTTGGAAAATGTCCGAGATTCCAGGTTTTAAAGTTCTAGCCGTAAATTTAGGTGCAGAATTATAATCTAGCACTCAAAATTATCATAGCTGATCATAAATCCTCTTTCATGTGAAGAAGTGTACGGATGATACATAGGACTATATTTATCATTAACAACAATGTAAGTCATATATCGAGCGGTCACAAGTGTACATTTGTAACAGACGACAGGACAAAAGAAAACATGCCACGGGGGAAATGGGCCTATAGGGTTACAGTCACAGACAGCTGCTACCAGTGATGCTACTGCACGCATGTTACGTTTGCTTTCTCCCTACTCCTCCATGATCTGTTGCATTCGCATCATATCACGTTTAGTAGCAAACACTGGCAGCAGCTCCCTGTGAACGGCTCGAGCCCGAATAAATCCGTCTCGGCGGTCGAACCCTGATGCCCTCGACTCAGTGGCATCTTTCCCCACCACCTGCATCGATCCCTGCATATCATTTGACTTCGGCCTTTGGCTCGTGAGGAATTTGAGTTCGATGCGTGGAATTTTCCGCTCTCGGGGGCAGCTGCACTCGCAGTGTGCCGCGATGTCACAGCCCTCACAGCCGGCTTGATTGCACGCCACAATCGGACATTTACAACGCGACAAATCTAGAAGTTTGTCTAGCCTGTCGGTTGCCTTTTGCGCCTCTTTTTCGACGTTACTCTTATTCTGCCGATGTCGGATGCTATTTTCTGAGCTGTCTCGATATCCCTCTGTAGTTGCCGCTCACTTATAACGACTGGTGAACGGAACTTCCTGTTAGCTCTTTGCCAGATAGTCATAACTTCTACGGTAAGTTCTTTGGCCTTGTCTGCATATGGAATGTTCCTCTTATCGGCTAGCCCTGTGCTCTGTGCTGTGCTCTGTAGGAATAGACCATGACGTAGGACTTCCCTCAGCATTGGTAATTCGGACCTCACAAGCTTCTGAGCGGAACCCACAAAATCCGCCAAACCCGTTGCCGATTGTGACCTGGTTTGCACATGCACACGCTCCGCCGGCGTTTTCAGCAGACAACGAACCTTGCATTGTTTACAAATAATGGCGCCATTCCAGCGCTGCAACAGATCTTTTGAAGCAGAAGCACGCAAAATTTGTCGTATAAAGTTTTTGTCTTCTCCATTTTGAATATATTTTTGGTAATATTTTTTGGGGTAAAATGTAGGAGATCCAAATTTGCGGGGTATTTTGGGTTACCTAACATCCCATTAATTATAAGAATTCCTGATAGAGATGCTACTTTTGCTCCTAAATTATACGTAACGAGTGCATAATTACTTGGCACGGTTAAACGAACTGGAAGAAGACAAAATGAAAATAGGGTAAGTTTTAGTGCTGAATTCGAATTATATGCCCAAATTTGTCTCACTACTACAAAACTTGGAATTTCGTACGCTTTCTTATTTTTACCTTGTGACCTCTGAACTTTGACCTCTCGTGACCCCCGACCTTGAGAAGATATGCCGCATTAGATGATATCACAATCTGCATAATAGACATATCGGTAATATATTCCAAATTTTGTTGATTTCTTCTGTAACCTTCACAAGATCAACTCGGGAAAGTTACGAAAAAGACAATGTTGCCCAAATTGAGGTCAATGACCTGACCTGGAGTGAGAACCCGTGATCTTAGGTCATAATATGTAGTGTCGATGGAAACATCTCGTTGCGTGCAACATGATATAACTTATTTCATGGTTCTATCTTAATTAGGAAGAAAATGAGAACAAATTTAGCATATTTGTGGGAAATTTTGCATTTTAAAGTGCGATTTTGCGCAGCAAAAATTTGAAATTAAATTTTAAAAAAATATGTTTTATGTTCCTTATGACCAAAGGCAAAAAACCAACTACGCGGTTTTTTTCTCGAAAAAAAAACACTTCGTCTCTGACGCTCTACCCTAATGATTATCCGCTTGAATGTAGTTTAACATTTAGCCTCGTCGTGGTTCTCGCATTCCAGTAGGTTCAACTTCTTGCTCGGAAGTGTTCTCACTCTAAATACTTATGGGCGCAAAATGACCCTAGATGTCGACGCGCCCCTAAACTCCAATCCACCACCACCACTCTAAATACTTAGTGATGCATCAACGACCACCTCAGGGGACGAGTAGCCTGGGGGTAAGTTGCTCGTTTTACAATCGAAAGATTGTAGGTTCGAGTCTCACCTGTCGCCACTCTTCGCCTGCGACCAATCGGCGTGAGAGATTGGCGACGCTGCATGGCTCAACGGTCAGTGTGTCGTAAAACCAATAACCAACCAACGACCACCTCAGTCCTTTAAGCAGAGGTACGTCTTAAGTCAGCTATACATATGCTCCCACAAAGCAGCATTGTGGTGCGGTGTCGCCACGGGCAAGCTTCGCAACTTTTCACGAGAAGCCGGAAGCCAACATCGAGCCTTGGGCGGCGATCCTCTGGACGCCACGTCGACCTGGCTGCCGACCCGTCTGCTGGCGTCCCGTGACAGGTCATGACACGGCACGTCACGTGCGGCATGCGGCGCGTTAGCGTTCCGCCTCGAGTCGAGCCGGGCCGGGTCGGACCCATCCGTCACGTCCGAAACAGGCCATGAACGACAGGCGGCCGATCAGTGGACGCGTCGCCAGCGGTGCATCCGTCCGACAGTTGGCCGCCCACTGCGCGCACTCCCCCACCGCCACCGCTGCCGCATTGCGGTCCGGCCGGCGACGGTTAGGTGGCCGGCCCGTCGGCGCCGACGACGGCCAGCCGGCCGGCCGGCAGCGCGCCAGCCGGCCGCTCTCCCCTGTCGGCCGCACTCTCGGCACAATGGATGGACGCGGCCGGTCGCGTCGGCGGCCCGGCGCGTCGACACTGGCCCGCCCGGCCGGCCGGCCAGTGTCGACGGCGACGCGGCGCGATCAGGGCGGCCGACGGTGCGCCGGACTCGGAGCCGCTGTGTGAGGCGCCGCGCGGCCAGGGTGATCGGCGATCGGTAGGGGTGGGGTGGGGTGGTGGGTGGTGGGGTTTTGGGGGAGCTGACGATTGCGCGGGTGATCGGCGATCCAGCCGACTGTTGCGTGTGTGGTCGGCGATCGAGCTGACGATTGCGCGGGTGGTCGACGATCGAGCTGACGATTGTGTGGGTGATCGGCGATCCAGCCGACGGTTGCTCGGGTGGTCTACGTTCCAGCTGACGATTGCGCGGGTGGTCGGCGATCCAGCTGACAGTACGATTGCGCGGGTGGTCTGCGATCCAGCTGACGATTGCGCGGGTGGTCGGCGATCCAGCCGACGGTTGCGCGGGTGATCGGCGATCCAGCCGACGGTTGCGTGGGTGGTCGGCGATCGAGCTGACGATTGCGCGGGTGGTCGGCGATCCAGCCGACGGTTGCGCGGGTGGTCGGCGATCGAGCTGACGATTGTGCGGGTGATCGGCGATCCAGCCGACGGTTGCTCGGGTGGTCTACGTTCCAGCTGACGATTGCGCGGGTGGTCGGCGATCCAGCTGACGGTTGCGCGGGTGATCGACGATCGAGCTGACGATTGCGCGGGTGGTCGTGCGGCCGATGTACCGGCTGACGGGGGCGCCAGCGGCGACAGTGGCGGGGTCGGTGGCGGCGCCCGATGGTGGAGCTGAGCGATGAGGTGGGCGCGGCGCTGACCGGCCTCTGGACGCGACTGCGCTGCCGGCTCGGCCGGCGGCCGCCGCGCAGGCCGGCGTCGCCGCGGCCACACGGCCGCGCCAAGGCCAGCTACCGCTACGACTGCTGCGCCCTCTGCGAGCGACCCGGAAAGTTCGACGACGTGGCGTTCGTGGCAGGTGTCGCCGCCGTCGCGAGCCGGCCGGCCGCCGGCGCGGCGCGCAGCTACCGCGCGCACTGCTGCCGCACGCCGCGCGCCGGACGCGCCACCAGCGTCGTCAGCGCTGTCAGCGCCGTCAGCGCCACCAGCGCCACCAGCGCAGTCAGCGCTGTCCGCGCCACCAGCGCCGCGCCGCTCGCCGGCCACGGGCACGCCTCGCCGACGCGGCAGCCGGACAAGCCGCAGACTGACGACGGCGCGCCGCCGTCGCCGCGGCTGCGGCGGCGGCGGTGGCGCGCGTGTCGCGAGCGTCGATGCCGGCCGCCTGGCGAGCCGTGCGTGCCGTCGGCGGCGGAGCGGTCGGGCCGCGGTCTCCAGCTCAGTCCCGGCCAGCAGCAGTCTTTCAGGAAGCTCGCCAAATGGTGGGTGGCTGGCGAGGCGTTGTGTCGGAGAACTCCGCGACTGATGGGCTAGCTGGCGATTGCCGGGAATTTCAATTCGCACAGTAGCCTTAAGCTGTCGAGCGTTGTGTTGGTGAGTGCGCTTCATTTTCGCGCCGAAACCCTAGCAACGATTGTCGCTGTGTCGCGTGTGTTTGAGGCACACACACGACACACAATCATCTTCGCAGTGGTGATAAAAGGCGCTGTGCATCGGGTGCCCGGCTCCAATACCAGTGCGACACATTCTCGTCTCCGTCCCTCATGTCCCCGTCCTACTCACGGGCGGAGACGTCACTTTGGACGTGCCTCTGTTCAGCTTTGGGAAATATAAAGGGGTGGGTGGACTATTGCTAATTTGAACATGGCAGTATTGAACAGCTGGACAGCTTGTCTCCCTCCTCTTTGGACTTAACTTGTCAGTGGTTTACACTCCTCATTGCATTGCGGATACATATCTGTGAATATCTGGTGGTTCAGAGGGATCTTACAACACAGGAAGATTCGACATTGTAACGTGCAGCCCGTCTCGACTACCGCTCGCTTGCTTCTCTGTTTGAATGACTGAGTTGTGGGCAATGCATATGCTCCATCAAGCTACGATAACTAACTAAAATGGTTGATATCGATGTGAGAATGGACCTTTGTCTCCGATCGGTGCAGTACAGGACTGAGGTGCGCGATAGGTGCTTTCTCCTGGCGAGAAGTCGCCGCTGCGGAATTCATCCACTCTTTCCGTCTCGGTGCTCCGAATTTTAGCGCGCCCTGCGACTTCTGTGGCCTTTGTCCCTTGTTACGTGGCGTCAAAAAAGTAGAATAAATCACCGTGTGTGAATGACAGCAGACACGCGCGGAAATTTCGACAATGTTGCTCTGTTTACTTGGCGTTCGCTAGCCGCGTCGCAAGTGACAGCGAACGAGCACGCGTGTGTGTGTGTGAGAGAGAGTGAATGTGTGTGGGCACGGTTTGGCGTGACCGCCGGCGGGTCGTCCGTCGTCGCGTCACGTCACGGCTGGTACAGAGGTGATCTGTGGCGGCCGCCGGAGCCAGGGAATGCACGGCGGGCGCGGCCCCCTCCGCGCGCCGTCGCCGTCCGTCGTGCTCTGCTGCGTCGCTGCCGTCGCGGCCGGCCTGCGCACCGTCAGTGCGAACATCGCCGCCTCCTCCGCTGGGCGTTCACGACAGATCGACAAATAAAATTCGATTTTGCACCCCACATCTCAGATTTTGATGCAAATGAGTCAAGGTGCGCCCTAAACACGCCTGTGGCATTTTCAGGCCTCCGACTTCCGGTTTTGAGCTACAGCCTGCGAATTTTTAATGGACATGTCTTTGTTTGGCAGATTTTCCTGCTACATTGAATGATAAGTAGGTGAGTTTGTACATCAAAATGATTGCAATCCCATGCAGAAAGAACGTTTATCACTATCGAAACCAAAAAAAAAAAATTTTTTTAAAAAAATATTTTTAAAAAATTTCAAATTTTTTGAAATTTTCCTTATATTGTGATTTTGGATATTTTTTCTGAAGGCGTTGATTATTACCTATATTTCATCAATAAAGTGGTTATTGGCTTATAAATATTTTAAACTTAATTTCAAAACCAACCGCCGGCCTATTTTACCTAATACGGCGTCGTTGCAACGGCCGCGGCCAGCTGCTGCCAACGGGGATAGGGGTGCTGGCGGCTGTCGTCCGCGGCCCCTGGGATTGAGAGGACACTGCAGATTATTTATAAACACCAGGCAGGACGTTTTAGCACTTCATTTATTATTCACACAAATAACAAGCCGGAAGTACATGCACATTTGCGAATGCTAACAGATGGTACAATGAGCCTTATCAGAGGTACAAAATGCATAACTTAACATTAGCTCACTTCACATTGTAATTCGCACATAAACAAACGGAAATCAGCTGCCGATGTAGGTCACGCTAACCATTCAACCTAAATCCGAGCAAATCAGGCCACCATCACCTCTTCCTTCACTTGTGGCAAGTTTGCACAACGACAATGTTTGCCTCACTGGAGTTACCCTTGTATTTTTAGAGTCCCTTTGACATTTTTGCCATTGACAGTCTATCGCCAAGCTCATGCCGTGTACGACTAACCTCTCTTTCGCTACAAAGCAGCACTCGGTATGCAAATTACCCTTGTCCTGTAGCACTTTACATAGCTTTTCCGCAGTAAGAATGTGGCCGAGTGTCCGCGAAAGACTGGCGCTAGCTGCAACCCTTCGTGACCCCAACACCGTCGCACAATTCCATCGACGTTGCAAAAATTCCAACGCACTGACTCCAAACCCATCATGAAAACTCACATCACAATAAACTATTCTGTCGCTGCCCATCCAAAAATAATGAACTTTTCGCGGACTATGCCTTCACTTTCGGACAATGTGCTGCAAGAATGTGTGCACAGCGACGGTGCCATGCTTCTTCGTTTGATAACACGCAAAAACTGTGGCATTCAATCTTTCCAGCCTCTCGCCAATAAACAACAAACATGAACGGTACACGTGCGTTCTATATGACTGAACGTCTTGACACAAAGGTGTAGTTTTCGAAAAATATAATATGATCGTGCTTCATGCTCGGTAGCTGCTTTTAGATCGTCGAAATATTTGCTTTGATGCTGACTCGTGAAATGATGCCGAAGTGTCACAATGGCGTCAGACAGTTTGTCAAGAAACCGTCCATAGAACAATCGCAAGGCAACACCGTGCTAGCCACTACTAACGACTCGCCACCGTCCAATTTCCCTCCTGCGCATTTAAAGTGTCATCAAACCTGACCACAGTACACTTGCAAGGCTTCCCTCCCGACATCACAAACCGCGTGCTTCAACAGGTCCTTGTAGTAATGTCTTTAGCCCAGAGACGCTAACATTAGCTCACGTCTGTGAAGCAAATACACAAACCGTATGAGGCCGGCCCCAACAGACACAGTGTTTGCACTGGCGAACTTCGAAAACCCAATGCGCGGTTGACCGTTCTCTTTATAGGTTGGGTTTTTCAAAAAAATCACCTCAAACAAAACTTTTTTTTCTTTACCCTTAACCCCATCCCCTCCCCTTCCACCACCATTTTTTTTTCACAAAACATTTTCTCCCCACGGGGAGGGCGGGGGGGGGCCGAATCTCCCCAAAACACCCCCCCCCGCCCCGCCCCTCCTTTGTCAACCCCCCCCCCCCTCCCCCCCCCCCCCCCCCCCCCCCCCCCGCCCCCCCCCCAGGAGCCGCCGCCCCCCCCCCCCGGCCGGTGAGCGCCCCCACACCCCCTTAAATTTAAAAAAAAAAATATAATAAATTTTTAAAAAAAAAAAAAAACAAAAAAAAAATATAAAAAAAAAAAAAAAAGAAAAAAAAAATAAAAAAAAATATAATTAAAAGAAAAAAAAAAAAAAAAAAAAAAAAAAAATAAAAAAAAAAAAAAAAAAAAAAAAAAAAAAAAAAAAAAAAAAAAAAAAAAAAAAAAAAAAAAAAAAAAAAAAAAAAAAAAAAAAGAACCCAAAAAGAGACTTCCAAAGAGTCTCCGAGAAAACCAAAAATATAATCATTATAATAAAAAATTTTGGTGGTAAGTTTTTCGCCGGCGCACGCCGCTGTTTCGGCCGCGTCGCGCCGTGTCGCCGCTTGTGCGGGGGGCGTCGGTAGCTCGGTGGTTAAGCTGGGTATCTGGCAGGCCAGAGGTACGGGGTTCGATTCCCCGCGATGCCCGCCCTTCCTACCAGGGTGAGAGGCAGGCGCCGCCATACGGAGTCAGCTGCTGAGTGCGTCGTAAAGCCACAGGCCAATCCAATCCAGTGAACCGCCTGTGCCGCTGCCGCCTGTCGCTGCCTGCTCGCTGGCGCAGACGTGTCTCACTCCCCCCTTCGCCGGGTGGCTGCCGTCACTGCCTGCTCGCTGGCGCAGACATGTGGCTGCCGTCACTGCCTGCTCGCTGGCGCAGACATGTGGCTGCCGTCACGGCCTGCGTGACTCCGCGCGGCCGCGGCCTTGTCGGCCATGGGTCAGTCCAGCCGCTGCATGACCGATGTAGTCGATGCGCCCCTAGACTCCAGGGTCGGCCCAGCCCTCCCGCCGAGGGCAGCGACGGGCAGGAGAGATTCGTTCGGCTGTCGCTGCCACTGCAGCAGAACACAGACGACTGTGTTTTGCTTGGGCGCTATATGACCTATGCAGTCGATGCGCCCCTAAACCACAATAACCGTGTTTTGGCGAAGGCGTGAAGTCGGAAATCTGCTTTCTTGGTTCGGGGGAAGCAGTAATGGAAACATTACCCCAGGTGAAGGGGACTGGTGACGGTTGTCAGTGTTATCATCTATCCGTGTCTTCGTGACAGTTTGCACCACACTTTCGTCCATGTCTGCATCTGGCTCGGATGCTGTCTTTTCCTTCACGGTGTCCGTCTCTGCCATGCCCCCTCCCCACACACACACGGGACGAGTAGTCTAGGGGTAAGTTGCCCGTCTCACAATCGAAAGATTGTGGGTTCGAGTCTCGCCTGTAGCTACTCTTCACCCGCGACCAATCGGCGTGAGAGATTGACGACGCTACATGACTCAACGGTCGGCGTGTCGTAAAAACAAATCACCACCATTCTCACACACGCTTTGGCCGTCATTTACACAACCAGAAGAACGAAGGGAGTTTGGTTCGTCGATGTGTTGTTTTTTTACGTGTGAGGCGCTGTATCGTTGTCAACATACCTCACCAGTTGGTCTGAGAGACTATACAGAGCTGGAGCCACATCTCGCCTCCTAGTTCGAGCACGGGGTATTCCAAGAACAGCGGCCCAGCTCATTGAATCAATGCGTTCCGCATCGACGCATTTGGATCGCTCCGACAGCCAATCACAGACGGCATTTCCTTCACGGTTGCTGCCGGCTGTGGTTTGTGAACCTGAGCATGGAACTGAAGGCCAATTGTGTTGGTGAGGACGATTGGGTGAGGATGGAACTGAAGGCCTGTTGTGTTGGTGAGGAGTAAGTGAGGATGGAACTGAAGGCCTGTTGTTTGGTGAGGAGGAGCAAGTGAGGATGGAACTGAAGGCCTGTTGGTTGGTGTGGACGAGTGGGTGAGGATGGAACTGAAGGCCAGTCGTTCTGGTGAGGACGAGTGTGTGAGGATGGAACTGAAGGCCTGTTGTTTTAGTGATGGCGAGTGGGTCATGTGGTACGTGGACTCATCGTAGGCTTGGTCTGCAATACAGTATCGGCTTGAATGATGCGTGCTTTCATCACTTCGATGTGAGCCCATTGCCGCTCAGGTGCGAAGTTACCCACGTCAGGCATTGCACTCTCAGTCGCTGTGGAATATGACCACCTCCAGCTTTCTGTCGCTATTTTGGTCATCCCGGAAGTAGATATTCAAGCAACACGCATGGCTGACTGAGGCTGCCATCCATGCAACAGTGGGCGTTGTGTTGCTCCCGCGGAATTACCGAACGCTGTTCTATGCTGTCCGTTGCGCCGAAGTTCGGTCCAACACCAACACAGCACTGCCTTGCCCCGGTCGGAACGTTCGATTCTGATCCAACACCAACACGACGGGAAACTGGCGCCGACACCAATGTCACAGGATTGTTTATTACAAAATGTGTGGAGGTACGGAGCCAAACGCTGTATTGTTAATATCTGGAAAACTTTTTTAGGGTACAGAAGTCCCTCCATTTCTAACGTTTTAAACAGTCCTGACGAGCACCAACACCAGCGTGGCCGCTCCCGATACCACCGAATCGTGTCGCATCCGACTGTCTGGCAGTCAGTCGATGAGGACTCCTGTCGCGGGAGCGTGACACTGGTCTCAGGCCACTCGGCCGCTGACCTGTGTCAGCTCCTGCTGCCCCGACTCCCTGACTCCGGGACGGGGATGGCTGAGTGGTTAAGGTGTTGGGCTCCGGGTGTCAAAGGTCCCGGGTTCGACAACCGCACCGATCGGGACATTTCCGAATCCCGCGGCCCACCGGCGAAACAGTGTGGTTGGTTGGTTGGTTATTGGTTGTACGACACATCGACCGTTGAGTTATGTAGCGTCGCCAATCTCTCACCCCGATTGGTCGCGGACGAAGAATAGCGACAGGTAAGACCCACAACCTTTCGATTTTGAGACGAACAGCTTACCCCTAGAAAACTCGTCCCCGGCGAAACAGTGTGGACGGCGCCATTTGCCGTGAATGTGCATAAAGTGCGTCGTGAACCACCCAATAAACAAACTCCCTGACTCTGACACGACCATATAATCTAATTAGAGTCCTACTTTGTCCGCTGAGACTACGATCCCCGATATGCAGTGTGTTCGTGTTCAGTTTGGTGACTTCCCTTCTCGTTATCTCCATCGACTCCGAGAGATATCTCGTATCGGCATCCATTCACCATGACCCTGCCGCTCGACCTGCCCAAACTTCCAGACTACATTCACCACCACAGTTTTTCTTGGTTCGTCTGAACTTCCAGACTCCATTCATCCACTGCCGCAGTCTGTATCGGCCCGTCTAAACTTCCAGACTCCATTCCACTGCGCAGTCTATCGGCCTCTAGCTTCCAGACTCCATTCATCCACTGCCGCAGTCTGTATCGGCCCGTCTGAACTTCCAGACTCCATTCATCCACTGCCGCAGTCTGTATCGGCCCGTTGAACTTAATTCATCCCACAGTTTGTACCGGCCCGTCTAAACTTCCAGACTCCATTCACCGCCACCCTGCTGCTCGGCACGTCTGAAGTGGATCGGCTGCGGTCCGTGCGCCGGGTGTTGCGCACGATACACCCACCGACGGGCGACCCTCCTGGCGCCTGCTAAAAATGACACCGACCTGGTCCGTCCTTCACCAGGCGCCGACTAAAGACTAAACATTGCCTTTGTTGCAGGCTCGCGGAGAAGAAGAAAGGAGAGGGTAACCTCGCCTACGTCGCCAAGAAGTATAAACAGGCCCTCGACCTCTACTCGCAAGCCATCGGTAATGCGGCCGCCGCACTATTTCCCCATCACTTATCTAAGCGATGTGTTTTATGTGTGTAAGCCATGTAGCGTGTTTATCGTAGTGCAGAAACTATGCGATGATTTCCCGCCCTGCCATGAGAGGAGTGGATCTGCTCTGGACTATTTGTATACTAGCTGACTGGGCCGGGCTTTCCATGTTTGTTCAGAGCGCTTGATATAAACAAAGAGAACACATCCCACAGCTGCCAACGTAAACTGCACAGCGATTGCCAGAGGTGTGCTTGTTAATTGTCGACTCGCTTGCTCATGTCGCGGCATCGCAACGCCCCACTTCGAGCCCGTGGTGGTGCCAAGTCCACCTCGGTGTGAGTACGACTCGTGACTCACGATGGGTGTGGCCTCATTCCATGAGCCTCGAGTGCCCTCCGATAGCGGGGACTGGGCCGTGATTTGTGTGTATACCTGCTCCGTTGGCTATGCGTATTCCTGCACTGTGAACTTTGTATTCCTGCCGAGTGCTTGGTGTTGATGTTGGGAGGGGCTGGTTGTGTTTTTGTTTGATTTGGTGTTTAGCCTCCCACACTTAAGCTGGAATGTGTGATCTGCCCATGCCCATGGTCTGCGTGTGTGCATTCCTGCTCAGTGATCTGTGTGCACTCCTGTCACATGGTCTGGTACACTCCTGCCACATGGTCGGTGTGCTCGCCTGCTTGGTGATCTGTGTGCATTCCTGTATCAAGGTCTGTGTACACTCCTGCCACATGGTCTGTATGTGTCCCCGTTCCGCGCTCCGCGTTCCGCGTGATGCATCGTTGTCAGCGAGCCAGTAGGGCTGCGTGTACTCGCTGGTCGAAGTCGACAAGCTCGACAGGGTGCCTGGTCATGCTGCTGGCTGTGATAGGTGCGTGGCAGGTGCAGCGTTGATGTTAAATGCCACACTGAGTGGAGGACAGCCTGCCCGCTGACATCAGTTTGTGTTGTGTCACGGTTTGAAGCGAAGACAGCCCGCACGTAGACGCAGTGGACGGCGTTTAAATCGAGCGTCAGCCGAGCCGGTGCCATGTTCCTTACGTGGGCGTCCCGGGGGCGGGGGTGGCCGAGTGGTTAAGGTGCTGGGCTCTGGGTACCAAAGGTCCCTGGTTCGACACTCGCAGCGCTCCGGACATTTCCCAATCTCGCGGCCCACCGGCGAAACAGTGGGCGGCGCCATTAGCAGTGAGTGTTCATTAAGTGCGTCGTGAGCCACCCAATAGTGCGTCGTGAGCCACCCAATAAGCAAAACATGGGCGTCCGTGGCGTGTGGTAGCCGATGTGAGGATCGCAGTCCGGCAGCCTTCACCAGCGAGGTGCCGGCCAGCGGCGCTGTTGATCATACTGCCGCGGCGACGGTGTGGACCGGCGTCGTTGTGCGGAAGTGGGCGTTGTGTGCGACCACCATACCGCATCTGAAGCGATCCGCCGTCCCGAAGAGCCGGCTGGGGACTGGCTGGTTTAACTGAGGCCTGCCTCTGGCGCTGCATGACCGACGCAGTCCATGCGCCCCCAGCCCCCAATAACAAACCAACCGCTCACCTCAGGTCTGTCCAATTGTAGCTGAGGCCTGCCTAGGGTAACTGAAGCCTGCCTAATTGTAACTGAGGCCTGCCTAGTTGTAACTGAGGTCTGCCTAATTGTAACTGAGGCCTGCCTAGTTGTAACTGAGGCCTGCCTAAGGGTAACTGAAGCCTGCCTAATTGTAACTGAGGCCTGCCTAGTTGTAACTGAGGCCTGCCTAAGGGTAACTGAAGCCTGCCTAATTGTAGCTGAGACCTGCCTAGTTCTAACTGAGGCCTGCCTGATGGTAACTGAAGCCTGCCTAATTGTAACTGAGGACTGCCTAGTTGTAACTGAGGCCTGCCTAAGGGTAGCTGAGGCCTGCTGGGATGGCCGGACACCAGCTGGGGACTGGAGAGCGGCTTGATTATTGACTGATGACTGACTAACCGACTGAAGCCGGCCGGCTGACCGGGTGCGGTGTGTGGCTGCCGGCAGAGCTGTGTCCACAATGCGCCGCCTACCACAACAACAGGTCGGCCTGTCTGCTGATGCTCGGCCAGCACAGACAGGCGCTGCAGGAGGCCCGCGAGGCGGTCCGTCTCGACCCGAAATACGTCAAGGTGAGTCGACCAACCGCACGGTCCCGCGTTCGAGGCCGGGTCGACGCCCGGTTTTCCGCGCCAGGCACGGAAAGCCGGCATTGGAGGCGGTGCAGACTGGTGTGGGAGAGCTCCGGATTTGAGGCGGAGTATCTGTTCGGTTTGCTGGCATATAGGACGTATGCCCCGCCCAAAAGATTGCCCGAGGCGATGCTGTGGGTTTTGTTTCCGAGTCGGGGTCGTCACAGGGGCTGTGGGCTGACGAGGCGCCGTGAGCAGCGGGGAACCAACGGGTGTGATGACCGGTCTGAAACCAATCTGTCGAACCGGGTCGACGGACCGCAACGGAACTAATGCGCGGGTGCTGTCTGCCTCGAACAAGGAGAGCTGCACCTTGCTGCGCGAACTTCTGAGGTCTCGGTCCTCATAGTTCTGACGCGTGTGCTCTTGAGTCTTCTTTTTCTCAGGGGCGGGGCGTCAGCTCAACATTTCTCCTATCTGCATGTTGTGATTGGTTTGTTTTTGCGTGCGTCAATATCCTCCATGAGTTTGTGCGCGGTGTACTAACGCGACTGCTGCCGAAGGCCGACTTGGCGTAACCTGAATTGGGCGCTAAATGATCTTCCATGGTCGATGCGCCCTAAAACCACCATCACTCACTCACTCACTGGCATAACCTGAATTGCAGGGGGACGAGTAGTCTAGTGGTAAGTTTCCGCGTCTCACAATCGAAAGATTGCGAGTTCGAGTCTCACCTGTCGCTACGCTTCGCCCGCGGCCAATCGGCGTGCGAGATTGGCGACGCTGCATGTCTCGACGGTCGACGTGTCGTGAAACCAATAACCTGACCCGACCTCCCACAGGGGCTGCTGCGCATAGCAAAGTGCCAGGTGATCCTGGGTGACGTGGCGGGGGCGGACAGCGCGCTGAAGGAGGCCGCCAGTCTGGAGCCGCAGAACGACGCCATCGCCACCGAGCGGCGTAACATGGACGTGGTGACGCGGCTGTCGCAGGAGCTCGACCTCTCCTTCCAGAAGGTCGGTGGTAATTTGGCGTCGGTAGCTCAGTGGCTAAGCTGAGCGCGTCTGGCAAACCAGAGGAAAGCCAGAGGACTCGGACATAGTTCATTCTGGGAGCATACTCGTATTCCGCTTTCTGAGAGCGATCAGTTTTCTAGCCATCTACTCACCTCGGTAGCACCTGCCTGCTTAACTAACTGAAATGCTCAACTGGAAGTTATGGGCGCTAAATGATCACGTTTTGGTCGAAACGCCCTTAAACTCAAATAATTAACTGGAAAGCCAGATGTACGGGGTTCGATTCCCCGCGATGCCCGCTCTTCGTGCCAGGGTGAGAGGCAGGCGCCGCCATATGGACTCAGCTGCTGAGTACGTCGTAAAGCCACAATCCAATCCGGAAGGTCAGTGATCGGCACTGGATTTGGGGCGGGGGGGGGGAATGGGGCACGACAGCTCAATCGGTAGGGAGTCTGACTCTTTATCGTGATATCGTGGGTTCGAATCCCACAACTGGCAGGATCGCTGAGTCAACCCGTGACCAACCGTTGCAACCGACTAACCTTCAACAACCGACCAACGCGTTGGTCGGTTGTTGGGGGTTAGGGGCGCATCGACTGCGGTGGTCATGCAGCCCTCAACCGACCGGCGTGAGAGGTTAGCGACGCGATGTGATCCAGCAGTTGGACACGTCGTAGAACACAAGTACGAGCAGGGGTGCTTTGTAATCTTGGATGTTGGGTTATCAAATACGAATTGGATGTTTTTCTTCGAACCTGTGATGTATGAATACCGATTTGCACTTGCACTCTATTGAATCTTGAACACTGTTAGCAGTATATTGTCCAACGGCACCATTTATCCTCCAAATTAGAAATATGAGAGGATAGTTGTCTGGAAATGATAATGTTCTGGATGACATATGTATATTTTGTCCGACCCTGTCAGTGGTTGGCTGCTGAAGCTGCGGCGCCGACACTGCCGGTATTTACTTCAAGCTGTATGGCCCTGACTCCCCCCCCCCCCCCCCCCAGAGTCTCTAGTCATGCGCATTGCATTCACGATACATTATTCGTGAAATAGAGTGGAATATGCCACTGTCTCAACACTGAATCGACATCCCTCTGAACGAGATATCGACATCAAGCTTCGTGATGATTTTTTGTGAAGTATTCATGTATAATTTATAAAAGTATCCTGTTGAGAAGTGGCGTGCTTATACTTACCATTGCCATTGTGATGCACGAACATCTCCTAGCACAATTCCAAGTAATAGGTTTGCCTATGATATAGTCCTTTGTACAATATCAGTTGATTGATATAGCTGTTTTGTATCGTTATCACTAAAATAGTGATCCCTAACTTAGAGATATCAAAATAAACGGAAGATAAAGGGGCACGTATGAAGAACTTCTAAGTTGTGCTAAACGACATTATTACCATGGCGTGTATGGGCGCTAAATGACCTTGTAGTCGGCGCGCCCTTAAGCCCAAATAATCAATCAATACCATGGCGTGTTCCGACGTCCTACAGTACCTGTTCCGACATCTTACACCTAACGAAAAAACTTTGTGAACATTGTGCATTCAAGATGCGGATATTTATATGTTGTGACCAATTTTGCCTTGCGGATGTTGATGTTACGACAAATACAACGGCGAGACAGTGCTGACGGTGCATTAGCCGCGATCGTGCATGAAGTGCGTCGAGAACCACCCAGTAATATAGAATAACGACACATACAGGCACGTGGTGTGTCTCGCGCCAAAGGAGTCACTCGGTAGGTGGGACAGAACGCCGAACCTTAAGGCAGACGGCCGACGACGTCCTTCCCCGTCCTATGGCGGTGGTGGTCGGGTTCCGCCAGCGTCAGGGTCTCCCAGTCGCGTCCCCAGAGGCCGTCCGTTTGCCAAGAGGCCTGAGCCGGTCGTACCGGGGACGGTGTCTGAAGTCGGCGCCGGCGCCGGTGTCGAGCCGGCATTTGGCTCGGTCGGCGTGGCGACCGCGCCGCGCCGGCGGCGTTCGATTCGACTGGGGATCGGCGCCAAGTTTGCCCAGTCGAACCAAAATCGGGGCGTGAACGGGGCGGGGCGAGACGAGGCTCTGCTTAGTTCAGCTTAGCTCAGCTCTTAGCTCAGCTCAGCTCACGCCAAAGCGTTGCGACGCTGGACTCGCTGGCTGGTCGTGTCAGGCCGGCAGACTCGGCGTCGCTTGACCCGCGGTGGGGTCGTGTCAGGTCGCCAGACTCGGCGACGCTTGACCCGCGGTGGGTCGTGTCGGTCGCAGACTCGGCGACGCTTGACCCGCGGTGGGTCGTGTCGGCGCAGACTCGGCGCGCTTGACCCGCGGTGGGGTCGTGTCAGGCCGGCAGACTCGGCGACGCTTGACCCGCGGTGGGGTCGTGTCAGGCCGGCAGACTCGGCGACGCTTGACCCGCGGTGGGGTCGTGTCAGGCCGCAGACTCGGCGACGCTTGACCCGCGGTGGGGTCGTGTCAGGCCGCAGACTCGACGACGCTTGACCGCGGTGGGTCGCGCAACTCGCGCGCTTGACCCGCGGTGGGGTCGTGTCAGGTCGCCAGACTCGGCGACGCTTGACCCGCGGTGGGGTCGTGTCAGGCCGGCAGACTCGGCGACGCTGGACTCGCTGGCGGGTCGTGTCCGTTCGCCAGACTCGGCGACGCTTGACCCGCGGTGGGGTCGTGTCAGGCCGGCAGACTCGACGGTGCTGGACTCGCGCGCTCTCTGCGGAGCGGCGCTGCCGTTTGTGGTGCTACCGTCTCGGCGGGATCGGGCGGTCGCTGTGGGACCTCGGCACCGCCGGGTGGTGACGGATGTGCCGGCCGTGCTCCGCCCGCGGCTCACGAAGCTGCGGACGGCGGCACGACCCCGCTGCAGACGGCAGCGCGACTGCTGCAGACGGCAGCGCGACTGCTGCAGATGGCGGCGGACTGCTATCCAGTGCTGTCTGTTAACCAGTCGCTAACGGCGGCGGACTGCTATCTGCTACCCAGTCGCATATACAGAGCCGTGTGAGGTGATCGGGGTATGAGTCAGCGTTCTTGAGACGGATGTATGGTGAGAACGGATTCAAATCGGAGCCGGGTATTTCCTGTGTGCATGGGTCACACTCCAGGCACACAGACCAGACATCCTGGCACTCTGTTGATTTATGTGTGTGATGGTTGTAATTGACCTTTGTGTTGGTTTGTTCAAGTTGAACATGCTTGTTTCGGCCCGCATCTGTGGAATTGGTCTCACTGTTTCGCACTGGCTGTGTGTGAGGTTACTTTGGCTCTTGGTCGTCGCCATCACGGAGGTCCGGGTCAGTACCAGATTTGATCGGTCTTCAACCTGATATATTCTGGTTTGGCCTTGGCACACTATGGCTTTTTTCATGCCTAATTATTCCTGGAGAAAATGGGTTCCGTGTCAACAAAAACAGGGTAGCGGCACGCCACTGGGGTTGGGTGGTGATGCTCTGGTGGCGCCCGCGGTGGCGCCCGCGGTAGCGCCCGCGGTAGCGCCCGCGGTAGCGCCCGCGGTAGCGCCCGCGGTAGCGCCCGCGGTAGCGCCCGCGGTAGCGCCCGCGGTAGCGCCCGCGGTAGCGCCCGCGGTAGCGCCCGCGGTAGCGCCCGCGGTAGCGCCCGCGGTAGCGCCCGCGGTAGCGCCCGCGGTAGCGCCCGCGGTAGCGCCCGCGGTAGCGCCCGCGGTAGCGCCCGCGGTGGCGCCTGCGGTAGCGCCCGCGGCGGACTGGCGGGTGTCGGCAGGATGGTCAGGGAAACGACGTCGTAACCGAAAGGCTGTGGGCTCGATGCTTACCAGCCCCGGGATTTTCTAGCGACCAGTCAGCGTGGGCAGGCGGTGGCAGTATGTAGCATTCTAGCTGTGTACGTTGTAGACTAGTTTTGTTTAGTTGTATACGTCATGTCAGGCCCTGCCGATTGTGATAGTTCTTGTGTTAAGAATTCACAGTTGATACGCATAATGGCGCACCAAAAAAAGCTGTTATGTTCCTTGTTCTCTCTTCACAATCTTCACGTTGGGATAATATGGATTGGGTTCGCGATATCCCCTATTGCGGACGGTTCTCATCTGTGGCACGATAGTTGCCTGGTGATAGATTCCGTAGATTCCGGGGCCTCCTTGGCGGGACGTGTCCGTTCCCACTATGGCACCATTTCCGGTTTCTCCGCCGACCTCACTGACCACTGTGGTGTCTGGTGACTCATGTAGTGTGTTGCTGGCCCATGTAGTGTACTGATTCATATGTTGTTTCTGTTGACCTCTGTGGTGCGTCTGCTAACCACCGCCGACCCCTGTGACGTTGGTTGACCTATAGTGTGTCCGCCGATCTTTATTATGTGTTCGCGACCGTTGCGACATGAATTTGCTCTGTGTACAAACAAACTTAAGCAAATCAAGCTGCACATAGGATATTGGTCGTCGTTCTACAGGAATGTACGAGGTGAGGAGATTGCATTAGCTCGATTGCGAATAGGACAGCAACACACTGTCACCTGCTCAGAAATGAGACTAGACCAGTGTGCCCACGATGCAACTCGTCCCTGACAGTGCATCATACTCTGACATGTCACCTTTACGTACAGGACAGAGCCCAATATTGTGAGACAAACAGGACGCTCTCCAGCCTTCTTGGAGATGACTGAATACCTAGGGAATGTGTGCCTCTTCGTTGTAAAAGCAGGTTTTCCAATAATATATCCGGGACAGTGAAAATTCCGTGCTAAATTGTACCACAAATGCATATATCTGAGCAGACAGTGCATACCGCTATGGGCGCTAAATGACCTACACCGGTCGATGCGTCCAAAACCCCAATCATCACCATCTGTCCGCCGCCCCTGTTGACCGCCGTGACCCGCGTGCCGGACAGGGCGACTACCGGCGGGCGCTGTTCTGCTCCGAGCGGGCGCTGACGGTGGCCACGGCCAGCGCCCACCTGCGCGTGCGGCGCGCCGAGTGTCTGGTGCTGCTCGGCCGGTACGGCGAGGCGCAGGACATCGTGCAGGACATGATGCGAGCAGACAGGTGAGGCGCAGGTGGTGGGCAAGTCAGTCCGACAGCACGTTGATGGGTGGGATGGGCGTGTCGGTCCAGCCGGTACGGAGAGGCGCAGGACATGATGCGAGCCGACAGGTGTGGGCCCAGTTAATCTGGCAGCACATTAACGGGTGAGATGGGTGTGTTGGTGTCACATTAAAGGGTATCGGCCCAGCCAACCTGGCAGCACATTAATGGGTGAGATGGAGTTGGCGGCCCAGTCAGCCTGGCAGCACATTTATATGTGGGATGGGCGTGTCGGTCCAACCAATCTGGAAGTACATCATTGGGTGCAATTGTGTGTTAGTCAAGCCAATCTGGCAGCACATCAATGGGTGAGATGTTGATATTAGTCCATACAATCTAGCAGCACATCAATGAGTGAGATCGGGGTGTCAGTCCAACCAATATGTAAGTACATCATTGGGTGTAGTGGAGGTGTCTGTCCAGCCGGACTGGGAGTCCGCCGACTGGCGTGCTGGAGACGTCGGCCCGGTCTGCTGATGGCCCAGCCCAGCCCCAACCTGGCTCAGCAGTGTGCTGCGGGCCGTGGCACGCGTGGTCAATGGCCTCGACGTTAGTAAGTGGAGATCGATCGCGGGCAAGACTCACTGAGCTGCATGGCCGACGCAGTCGATGCGCCCTTGAACTCAAGACTCGCTGACATTCCGTCCCATTCTCGTGCTGGTTTAGCTCGTGCTAGCTAGCGTGTCGTCGGCAGGCACTCCGAGGTTGGCACTGAGCTGCTATCGTACCGCCTGATAGTGATTTATTATCGGCTTGTGTCTGTCGGCCACACCCGAGGTCACCTTCACTGCCGCGGGCCTGTCCAGCCGGTCCACGAATGTCATGTCGTTTGACAGCTTTGCGAATGCATTTTGTCCACGAGTACGGTGGTTCATACATTTGCAAGCATTGTGTATTGGATGAGTCGTATGTTGTGCATAATGTCATGGCATTGTATCCAGGCAGGGTTTCAGACCTGGTAGTCGTTCGGTTCGGTCGGACATTGTTCCTTCGTGAGGTAGAAGTGGCGATGAGGCACTTAATTGCATGGCACCGGATCGGTGGTGTCGATTTGTGGCTCGCCTTTTCGTGTTGTGCTTTTGTTTATTTGTTTGTTTCGTGGATATGAACAGCAGGGCAAAGCTTAGTCGCCAGTTATAGCTCAGGCCAAAGCTGAATAAAGAACGAATAAGATCCGATTATGGCGGCGAGTCGTGCGCTGGAGTGAGAAAGTGTGCGTGACAGTGACGAGAATGAGCACATTGCACACAAATGACCAAATTAGTATGTATGATCGTGAATATGTAAGCGCGCGGTAGACGTTGCAACTATGGTCGCAACGTCCACCGCTCCGAGCGCGTGCCCTAGCCTGTGTTCCCTCGTGCCGGCAGCATGAACGTGGACGCCATTTACGTACGCGGCATGAGTCTCTACTACCAGGAGGACGTGGACAAGGCGTTCTGCCATTTCCAGCACGTACTGCGCCTCGCGCCCGACCACCACCGCGCCAGACAGGTGTACAAGGTGAGCCGGCCGGCCGTCGGGCGGGCGCTTCCAGACCAACCAGACCCGACCTGACCGACCCGACCTGACCTGACCTACCTGACCTAACCTACCCTGACCTGACCCTGAAACCCACCACCGCGCCAGACAGGTGTACAAGGTGAGCCGGCGGCCGTCTGGCGGGCGCTTCCAGACCAACCTTACCTGACCTGACCTGACCTGACCTTACCTGACCTAACCTACCTGACCTAGCAAAACCACCACCGCGCCAGACAGGTGTACAAGGTGAGCCGGCCGGCCGTCGGGCGGCGCTTCCAGACCAACCCGACCTGATCCGAACTGACCTGACCTCACCTGACCTTATCTGACCAGACCTGACCCGACCTCACCTCACCTGACCTCACCTGACCAGAACAGACCCTACCCCACCGCGAATCAGGATCAGGACGAGGTCGACGCCGTGTCGACATTACCGTGCAGTCACGGACGTCCCAGGACGATGAATGTGCGTGCGGCTGTGCTTCAGCTGGCGTGTAGATGGAGACTCAATGGTGCTATTGCGTGCTCTTCCGAGCTTCCCCGTAGCTACACGCCACCCAGCTACAGACTCGGCTAAATTATAATGGACCGTTCTAAGCGTGACTCGACTCCTGAGACGCCTGTCGGCGGTAGCTTGTGGTTGTTTTGCGAATGTCTGTGCGGTGTGTTGGTGCTGTTGGCCTGAGCAGCAGACATGGGACGCCGCGACTGTTGAGACGTTGACGCCACCGCGTCAACATCTAAACTGGTGTTCCCGTACGATCTCACCATGTCTCACTGGCGTCGTGGCGTTCCGCAGCAAGCGAAGAGCCTCAAGGCGAAGAAGGAGCAGGGCAACCTGGCCTTCAAGAAGGACCGTCTGCAGGAGGCGCTGCAGCTCTACACCGAGGCGCTCGAGATCGACCCGAACAACCGCTCCACGAACTCGAAGCTCTACGTGAATCGCGCCATCGTGCACGCGAAGATGAAGAACACGGAGCAGGCGGTGGCAGACTGCTCCAAGGTAGGACCGCGGCCGCTGCGCGGCGGCTCCAGAGCCCTTCACACGTCAGGTTAACGGAACAGTGAGAAGTGAGCGGAGCTCGGAGTTTTGGCTGTAGAACATCTGCAAATCGACGGGGGTTCGATGATTATGTTCGCCCTATTCCAGCATTTCTGTATTCGACAAGCTCTCGAAGTGGTGCCATCGGTCATAGTTGGACGGCAGAAGGGAATGCGGCGATGGGCGACCAATAACGCAGGCCCCATAAATTCTGTGGCGAATATTCTGCAAATGCTTGCATGTCATTCGAAAGACGAGACAATTTCAAGCTTGCGTATGTACAGCGCAAACACTTTGTGTCGTGTGCAGTTTATGGGAGATGATCCGTGGAAGGAAGTTGCATGGCACATGTTTTTGTTTTGTTTAAACTCCTGAAGTAATGAAGGAACTAAAATAGTCGAGCATGTTCCACGCCAATTGTATACCCATGTTATAGCCTGATGTATCGGCCATTTATCACCACAAAGAACGTTTGCGCATACTTGCACGAAAAAGAAAACATTACGTACTAGAACACATTCATATTCAATATAATAAATATGTATATATGTGTGTATGCATCTTCACATATACATACATACATACACGCATTTGGTGCTTCGGGCACAGTGAACTGGTCTACCATTTAAGTTTCATTATTTTGTTTTTCTCTTTTCCTCGTCTGTGCAGAACATGCGCATCTATTTGATGGTTAGATGCTGAGACATGCTTGTGAGACTGCGCGCGGAAACACTCGCGGACAACCGACGTTCCTCCAGTTTTGGTGATGCGAATCACGTGTCGTACGACGGTGTTCATACGCCGCGACAAATGTGGTTTCTGTACATTGTGCGCTCGTTTGAAACGCAAGACCAGCGTTCGTTGTGCGACGTGAGAGCCAGCTGCCCTGAGTTCGACAGCCTGTTGCCGACTACTCCGGGGGCTCGTCTCGTTCTGTCTCGCTGACGACAGAGCTTCGCGCTTGGTGAGACGACAGAGCTTGGTCTTGCTGTTCAACTCGAAACGTGCCACGTGTTGCGTCGCGTTGCAAGCGACAGAGCTGGACTTGAGCACATCAAAGGATGGCTCAGACGTGCCAAGTGCCACGTGTTGTGTTGTCTCACTGGCAGCTGAGCTGGATTCTCGGTACGTGAGCTTCTGTTGAAAGCGCGCCAAGAGTCACGCGTTGTGTTGTTTTGCAGGCGATAGAGCTGGACCCCGGGTACACCAAGGCCTATCTGAGACGCGCCAGCTGCTACATGCAGGCGCGCCAGTTTGAGGACGCCGTCCGCGACTACGAGAAGGCAAGTGAATCTGGGTAGCTCGGCGAAGGCGAGTGTAAAGGTGTAAGTTCACCACGCAGGAGTGGTATGGACACAGCTCTGAAAGAATCAGATGCACTTGCTATAGTCGAGCTTGCTTTTCCCAGGCTAGTTGCATTCAACCACGGGGACCCCTGGTAAGGAAATTTGGTATCAGTGTAGAAAGAATGGAAGTGTATGAACATGAGTCCGTGGCAAGGTGTAGCATGAGTATTGTATCCGTCTGATTGTGTTTGTCATTACGGCCGGGTGCCTGATCGTGTGTGGTAGTTTGCTCCTGGTTATCCATCTGGTTGAGTCTGCCATTAGCAGGCCCTCAGGTATCTGATCAGGTGGTGGCTGTGTTTGTTCCCGGTGGTCCATCTGGCTACGTTTGTCATTGGACGCCCGCAGGTGTCTGATGATGTGGCGGCGGTGTTTGTTCGTGGCTGGTGACGCGAGCTTGTGGATAGTTCATCGGGTTGGAATGTACAGCTTGCTCGTCCGATGTCTCATTTGACTGTGTTATGGTGGTGGTAGTAGCGTGGTGGACGAAAATCCGATATGTGACCACTTGTGGTGACATGTGAGATGTAGTATGCAGCTGTTCTTTGAGCAATATATCTGTGTCAGAGGAACATCTGTCCCCGTGATCAGATTTGTTGAAGGAACCATACTCATTCCCTTGTCCCCTGTGTCCAGATATGTCAGAAGGATCGAACTCATGAACACCGCCGACTTCTAAACCAGGCGAAATTAGAGCTAAAGAAATCTATGCGCAAGGACTACTACAAGATTCTGGACCTCTCCTGCAATGCAACCACAGATGAGATCAAGAAGGCGTACCGGAAACAGGCCCTCGTTCACCACCCAGGTCAGGTCAAGACGACGGCTCGGTTTAGCAGGGCATGTGGATTAGGTTGATTGCGTCCTTGTCGGGTTAAGGTCATTCCCCGGGGCATGAGAAGGCGAGTGAGAATCAAATGTGTGATTGTGTTGCGTTCAGTGATTGTGATTGTGTTGCGACTTGTGAAGTGGTTAAGTGGGAGTGAGCAAGCGACAAAGTGAAAGCCCATTCAGCAGGTCAGATTAGATTATCAAGCTAGATGAATCATCAAGTGATGATGTTTTGCCCTTAGAGTAGGAGAGGTTATGACGAGCACACTGTTTAGCAAGGAGACCAGATTCTTTAGCAGGACGAATCATTCGCCATCGATAGATTATTGTTATGAAATGAGACAATTTGAATCAGTCTGGTCGGCGTTGTTTAGTTGCGATTTCGGCTGCAAGCCATCCGGATAGCGTCGCGTAAAGAGCATCAAACTATAATTTTAGATCGGGTTTGAGATGTCGTAATTTGCAGACTCGTGACCTGTGGCTAACGACGTGCAGTTGGACTCCATATCATTAAGACTAATCAAGCCATCCCTCGGACAGTGGCTCTCATCCTCGCGCAGATCAAGGCGAGACGAGGTGACGCTTTGTCGTTTACGTATAGGGCATACGTACGTCACCCATGTTCATTTACTCACTGGGGAGAATGCACCATTGTGCCCGAGATGTGGTGCGGTAATGACAGTTAGCCACGTTCTGATTTCCTGCCCGAGGCTTGGGCCGGAGCGTAGACGTCATTTTGGGACTGATCACGCCCACTCCCTTCTAGCAGTTTTAGGTGACAAATCACCGGTCGTGCAATCTGGAAGGCTCTTCAGCTTCCTATCTGATGTAAAGTTTTGTGCTATTTATCCGGGTCGTTAACACCAAAATGCACCAGGAAAGAGAATACTTTTAGTACATGGGACATCCTATAGCGACGGCTGGAACAACTAACTGTTTTGGGCGCTAAATGACCTTGTAGTCGGCGCGCCCTTAAGCCCAAATAATCAATCAATGGACTCCATGTCACGATAGGTTGTGATAAGTCGTTCAGTGGACAGAGCATTAGATGGGTGGTGACCCATCCATCGACGAATTTGTTGGCGCGTGCCTAGTTCGAGCAATGCTGTGTTGCCACAGTCGGCGCACCCTTAGACCCAAATAATCAATAAATCAACTTTGTTGCCACACTGCGCTATGACGGGATGGAGAATGGATGATCAGGCACATTGGTACTTCGGTTGCTAGACGCTGGTGCGGTGAGTGTCCCATATGCGAAAGGGGCGCGTGATCAAGACCAGACTGATCCAGAACAGTTTATGAAGCGAGACGCCGGGCATGCTAGAGGCGCGACGCCCAACTTGGCGTTCTGTCTGCGTTTCCCGAGTTAGCGTTCCTGTCGCGTGACCGCGGGTCGCCAGAGATCCCGGGAAGTGACCCTCCGTCGCCGCCGCAGATCGCCACTCCAACGCGTCAGAGGAGCAGCGAAAGGAGCAGGAGCACCGCTTCAAGGAGGTGGGCGAGGCGTACACGGTGCTCTCGGACCGCAGCAAGCGCACGCGCTACGACAACGGCCAAGACCTGGACGAGGCGGAGGGCTTCTCGGCCGACATCGACCCCAACAGCATGTTCCAGGCGTTCTTCAGCGGCCCGCAGGCGTCCGGCTTCAGGTCAGAGGGCTGGGGCATGGAGGAGTGGAGAGAGAGAGAGAGAGAGAGGAGAGAGAGAGAGAGAGAGAGAGAGAGAGAGAGAGAGAGAGAGAGAGAGGACAAGAGACTTCAGACTGGGTCTCGGATACATGCATATGCAGACAGACCGGCAGATAGATGAGTGTTGGACAGCAGGCAAACAGAAGCAGAAGAAAGGTGAGGAGCAGACAGACTATTTGGCGGAGGACAGTGAGGAGGTTCGCGCACTAGCGCCTGCCTGGTTACGATTGGACCGATGTCGGATCGGTTGGTTGCAAAAGTTGTGTCGATGTATGAGCACTCGCAAGTGGATAGAACACGCCACTCCTGAATCTGGATAACCTTGGTGTTTTGGTATGCTGCGGTCTGCTTGACGTTTGCCTTCTGAATCATGCTTCAGGACCTGTTGCGATTCCTTGGGCATCTCCTGACGTGTACAAATCACTGCGTAGTCGGCTTTGTGTGGTGATCATGAGTCCGAATGATGCAAACGTGTACGCCAGGATGTGAGGTCCAGGGGATCCATGGCCTCCATTTCTGGGTGAGAACGTCCTGGAATTCCAAACTTTACGTGCAAAATGACACCGATCATAGACCTACTTTGACATCCTGCTGACAGAGTTTTCACTTCCTGAATTGAGTTCCATGGAACTTCGCAGCATGCAACTGTATTTGTTATTGCTATACTCGACCTATGGCGTCTGTGCCATCGCGATCTTGTCAGCAGGTGTATAGTCATCGGTCAATGTCATGGTTTACTCGAACATTTGCCTATCATGCATGGTTTACTCGAACATTTGCCTATCCTGTCGACCGAATATTTCCACTTCATCAGGGATTTTACGTCTTCTACTACCCTCAACTCTACGAAATATAAGTGAATTCCAGGACACGGCTCGGCGGTGCTGTCCGTTGTTCTCACCAGAGCCTCCCCCCCCCCCCCTCATTTCGTGAACATTACTACGTCCCTCGGTGCAGTTTTGGACAACCAAGTTCGTGTATGATGTGTCGTATGCGGGATTGTGGAACACGATCTTTTATCATAGGCAAGCTAGGCGCCGTAGTGCCTGCTGAACCGGCCCGCGACACTACCCTGCGCGCCAGGTCAGTGACCCGGTGACCCGACGCGCACCTCCCACTGCCCGCAGGTTCGCCGCCGGCGGGCCTCCGTTCGACTTCGGCCACGGCGGCGCCGGGTTCCAGTACACGTTCGGCTAAGCACCGCCGCGGCGCCCGTTGTGTGTGTGCGTGCGTGGGCGGGCCGGGCGGCAGGTATCGCCTCGTGCACGGTTCCACTCCTGTGCAGGTCGCCGCCGCGTTCGAGCGGATCGTATCGCGGCGTTGCCGGCGCGGTGCCGTCGCCTTCGAAAGAGGAGGCGGTGCGCGCCGCGGCCGCCACGCGATAAATTCGTTGGGTTCGTGCACGATGCTCATACTGTTCAGAACACGGCGCGGGGTGTGTTCGACTCGCCTCTGTGTGGGCGAGCGAGTGTGAGAGGCTAACGGAACCCCGCTCAGCGGCCTCTGTCTAACTGGCATCCGTGTTGTGCGCAGGCTGTAGAGCGCTTGCTTGTCGCCGGCTGGCGGCGCGCCGACGCGGGGCGGCAGGGTGCCCCGCCTCGCGTGCGGCTGAGGCCGGCGTCGCCTGAATCTCGGCCCTGTTCAGCTGCGGGGAGATCGCATAGCGCTGTGTGGACTGAATGCCGGCGCTGTCCTGCTGCGAGGAGATCTCGGAGCACGACAACGGTGGTCAGTATGGACTGAGCGCCGGCTCGTGCTCGCCGCGGTGGCCTGGCGGGCGCAGCAATGGCGTCGGGTGTCGACTGAGTGCCGGTCCTGCCTTTCTCCGGGAGATCTCCGAGTCGGCGGCCGGCTGGCGGTGTGATGAAACGCGCGGCTCTGTCACCGCTGCGCGCCGAGGGTCGAGGTCCGGAGCGTGGCTCGCGAGCGGTGCGCCAGGCGGTGGACGTTCGCGATCGCGAGATCCGGCCTGACCGTGCCCCGTGACTGGCCACACAGCAGGCACGTGCGGATGGTGTTCAGGTATCGGGTCTCTTCGTCTCGATGGGCGTCACCCGGGCAGCGCAGCCACCATGTCAAACGCGTAGCCCGGGTGTCTACGACGGCCTGGGGCTTGTTGGCACCTCACTGCGTGTAGATTATGTGGCACGAGCAGGGTGATTGCCCCGCTTCTGTCATTATCCCAGTAACCTTACTTTAGGCTGGACTGTGTCATAAAATTCGCCCTGTCTGACCAGTTCTGAACTGTTTCTGACCAGTGACTATTCAATATAGATGAATTATAAATACGGTGAAGACCATCTCAGCCCTCTTTTTCTGAAGAATGGCGAGCAAATTTGTCGGTTGGTTTCCTTTGTGTGCCTCATGGATTCTTTAATGGCACGTTTTGAAAAGTCTGTTCTTTTCTATTTGTCTTTTATAGTATAGGCAGTAGGATGATGCTAAATGCATTCTGGTTTGATTTTATCCTCTGGTGGGATATCGTTTCACCGTATATGCAAACGAAAGAAATAGTGAACCATCAAGCGTATAAAAATAAAAATATTCCGCGCGTATGTCACGCTAAAAGTACGATAATACGACATTCCACAGATAATTATAACGATTTGCTTGCAGACCAGTCAAGAAATTATTTCGGTTAGATTTTGTGTCAGGGCCCTGTGAACTCTGTTCCTTTTTTACAAACAAGACGCTACTTATAGTGGTTTTTACACTCGTGCAATTTATTTCTCGGCATTTTTCTACGCATCTGCGCAGCTAAATCTGCAGTGGTGCAATGCAAACAGGCAAGCGATGCGATTCTCTCTCGGAAAGCGCGCGGTATTCGGATAATCTTGGTGCGCCATGGTGCGAGCGCATTGCTTAAAAGTCCTAATAGCTGATGAACCGTGGAACTCAACGCTAACGACGGTGAATGCTGGTGATGCCAATAACGTAATCGAGCGGTGGGGTCGATGGGGCTCTAACGGGTTTTGCCCGTTACTTTTTTTTAGAATGCAACACATTCAAACTTCAGCGGCACAATATTAACTCACCGATACGGTTGAAATTGGAGATTCGTGGTTTGGGTGTGGTTTCGTGCACGTTTGCCACCGGGAGATGGATCGCAGCAGCACGTGGTGTTGGTGGGGGGGGGCAGTCGTGGTCGGAGCCGACCGGAGCCACGACTGTAGCAACACCCAGTTTCGTGTCTTGGACTGTGGGACATGCATTGGGCGCGGTGCTAGATCGGTGTATCCTCTAGTGCTATGCTCGGAATACATTGTACACATACGTGTTGACTATCTGACTGTCCGCCCCGGGCTTTTGAGCTGCGCCAGGGGAAACTGCTTCGGCGTCGTTCGCTGAATGCTAAGTGGCATGGGGGTTGGCACGCACAGTTGAACAATAAGCTGCGTTCAATAAAACCACAGCTTCGAGACTGGTCATCATGCTCTCTCGGATCCAGGAATGATGAAGTCACTATGTAGACTGCGGACTGGCCACACACACTACTCACCAAGACCTCTGCGGGAAAGAGAGTCCCAAGTGCCTTCGCTGTTTGGAAGCTCTCACGGTGAGACACGTGCTTTTCCCGTACAAACACTTCTCAGGGGAGCGAAGGTTATTTTTCATTCTAGCAGATGACTCGGAAATAATTAATTTTGGCAATATATTCAGTTACCTACGAGCGATAGGATTTCAGTCCATATACTCACCTCAGAAACACAATAGTTTTAGCATTATAAATCAACGTCATGGGCGCTAATTGATCACAATTTATGGTCGAGGCGCCCCAAAACACAAATCACTAAAAGTCTGTGTCGTTCGCGAGACCATGACTGAGCGAGAGGGATGAACAGCGTAAAAAAATTAAACTGATGCTTCTTCCGTCGCTCATTGCCCTCCCCTGAGCGCATCCTGATCCGGAACACGTCAACCTCAACTTCCTTGACCTTAACCTGATCGATGATGTTGGCCTTTGTGCGTGGCATTGTGCTTCGAAGACCCAGCTTGCATGTCGTGAATACTGAAGTAGGATATTACATGTGTTATCCGATCATGGTCCAGAAACTAGGGCGAAACTCAGGTGATTGGCTGCATCCCGAGATTGCCCTATTCGATATGACCTGGGATGTCGACCAAAATAGGTGCACAAACGTGCATCAGGTAACTGAAGGAAGCAGACAAAAATACACCAGGTAACTGAAAGAGGTCGACGAAAATGCTTCAGGTAACACTGCAAGAGGTCGACAGAAATGCTTCAGGTAACACGGAGGTAGACAAAAGTGCATCAGGTACCACCGAAAGAGGTAAGCCAATGTGCATTGGGCAACTGAAAATTCGTGGGCGTACTGTGCCGCGCCGTTGGCCGCGCCAGCTGAGAACAGTTTGCCGAGGGTCATGGACGACTTCCCCGCGTCGGGAGGGACGAGAAATTGTGCTGCACCACGAGGACTATAATCAAATCGAATTTAAGCTTATAATCGTCGAGCGCAGCGATATCGTGCTGCGGTTAGTGAAGGTGCCGCGGGATGTGCGGTTAGTGTCGTACTGATTTTAAAAGAGGCAACTATATTTTGACGACGCACAAACAACGATGTGTACGCCAAGAGCAGACGTCTGGCGCGGTAATTTAATTTCCGTGCATGCGATCGATATCGGATTAATTCGAAGTCATCCTAAATGTTCTACCATGGTCGATGCGCCCTAAAACCACAATTCGAATTCATCGACGAGCGCAGTGCAAGCGTGTTGGAACAGCCAGCGAAAAGCCCTCTCGTCCCTCTGCTCAATACCGGATGCACCTCTTGGGAGGCCTTAGACCTTCCAAAGCTGCCGTGAACCCTTGAAATAATTTTGGATTCCAACATGATTCCACAGGCGCAACCAAACGGGACCGGTGTACCCGACACCCCCACCCCGGGATTAAGACGAGGAAGTGAGACTATTCACCCTGCGCGCAGTCAGTTTTGCAGCCAAAAACTAGGAGGAATTGATCAACTGGTCACCGGTGCAGTCATCAGCGAGCCGCCACTGACGATGAGCCCGTCAGAGAGTGACGCAATGCGTATCATTCGGTCTGTACTGAGCTGCATGACCACGGCAGCCGATGCCCCCCCCCCCAGTCTGTACTGAAAATGGGACTGTTCCTGTTCGCAAGCGAGCTGCTGAACGAGCAGGTAACACCGAGGTTACCAACTCTGTTGCCGGAGAGAGATCACCAGACGTGGCGTCGTCTGCGACAGCCTGAGGCGCCGTCGTCTAGAACACTGGAAAATGTTGGGCTCGCTGCCTTCTAATTGGTGCACGACACAACTGTCGCGTCTTCTCACTTGGGCCTCTACAAGTCTTCTCGAAGCCCTTTCGAAGGGATGGATAACTCCAACTATGCAAATGCCTAGGCATCGCCTAGTGGTGACACAGGGACATTATGAGCAGCTGCGCAACATTCAATTGCAAAAGAATTTCAAGCCGTTTCTTGGCTGAAACTGATCAGCAAATTGATGCACTTAGCAGAAAAAAATATGAACTATTATCCATTATTCTTCATATTTGTATCATTCCCTCTTTTACATTTCTGCCGGTGAGTTAGAAACGGTGGTGGTAGACTGGTGTTCCCAAAGTTAACATTAGTTTTCATCAATTATTTCATTCTTGAAAAAGAATCAGCATTTAAACAAAAATAGTAGTCAATATCCGGGTCAATTGAAGTGATGTGTAGGTCAGTCTCCTCCAAATCAACTTTTCTTCACCTTTTGACTAAATTCCTATGGTACGTCAAAGTGTGCTGGTAGGTGTCTAAGGAATGAATGCATTCTGCCTAATGTCCTCAATAATTATCTGGTTCTGTGGAATGTCCCTCTTGGGATGACTTTCAAGATAGCAGCTGCCCCGGGCAGTTGAACCTCGATGAACTTGTCATTTGCCGCACATTCCTATGAGGTTCCTATGACTGGTGGCCTGCCACGTAATTTCAAATAGACTTCTCCGACCAGAAGTAGAATATGCTGAAAATAATTCAGCTGGATATTTATCCCTGAACGAATATAAATATCACATCATTTCTCAGTTGAAATATCTCACTGAAATCACATGGAAATCATAATCCGATATTTCCTCATGGAATATCGGATTTATGAGCTTCGGCTTTACACGACCAAAATATTTCACTTTCGCACAACCTTCATTTTGTCCAGTTCAACCACTTCTGATTCGCGAGGACACATATTTTGGAATTGGCTTGGGCTTCGCCAATTTTTGCACTGTTGGTTTTGGCTTCGGCTTTTTGGTATTCAACCGCCAATTTTAGCTTCATGTTGGCTCCTGCTTCACTATCGTGGCTCCGACTTCGGCTTCCAAGCCGGAAGTCAGCCGACAGCCAGGTCCGTCCCCATGCTTGATCCGTGCACCTGTGCTACATTTGCAGTTCAGTTAAGCATCTAATACGTTAGTTTTTCAATAAGGCCGTCAAAAAATGTGATGGGACCTTGCTCATGCAATAAATATGCAGTGTCCCAGTATAACGGAACAGGAATCCGATTTTCCGTACGGGTTCCAGATTGGTATTGATCCGGGTCGCATGCGATGTGATTTTTAACAAGAACTTCGGAATTGGATCTGACTCGCGATTGATCGCGGGTTACATGACTACTCTGCCGTGGGGATCCAGAAGCCTGGCTTGGGGAAGGAAATTTTACCGAAATATCTCTGATTTTGTAAAGTTCGTTACACATCAACGGCTAACATTCGCCGGGTCTGCTTGAAATAATGCTTATCTTATAAAACGTTCTTGGATATCGCGAAAATTCCCTTTTAGTGCAAAATGTGGCCAAAAATCGGCCTGTTCGGAGAAGATGGGCATGGCTTCCCTGGCGCCCGTGGATCTTCCCTGCTCATGCAGTCGATGCGCCCCCAAACTACAATAACGATCTGCCTGGCTTGCTGCAGCAAATATCATTTTTACTGTTCGAATTTCAATTACCATTTTGATTGTCAGGAGTCCCTTGTTTCTCACATGGCAGTAGGAGCCATAAATGTTGGTGGGGTGGTCGGTGCTTTGTCATGTTTGTCGTTTCCCCACCAGCTTTGAACAATTTCTATTTCTACCTGATGGCGTAGCGCATGTGGTAGGGCACAAGGTGAACTCACAGTTAACTCTATCCCCGCAAACGTCAGGAGCGCTTATTTTGCATTCCTCGCACGTGTGTTCATTCCCCCATTATCATACGGAAGGAATAGTATTTCTTCAGACAGCCGACTACTTCCCTGCGCGGCTGACTTCCAGACGGTCACGTGACGATCTCTAAGTGGGTCAAAGGTCAGCCTCGAGGACTGATCCCGCCGTGCCCTCGGGCGTATCTGTGCGCGAGCTGCGATGCACGAGCGGCACACGCCGTCAGACGGCAGCAGTCGATAATGAGGTTCGCGTGCGGTTGCGACGGGCGGTTCCGGTTGTGGTTCGGCAGAGACTTGAGACCATGCGTACACATCGGAGTTGCATTGCTAGGCCCGGGCCATTACTGTGCATTGGAGTGCTGGAAGTGACAGTGAAACGTGCCTGCGATGGAGGTGCGAGACGCATTTGATGTGCGAACAGCCATCGCCGGCGAAGCTTTGTGTTGTCCCGTGGTCGAGGATGTGCTCCGGTGGTCCGGTGACGTCAAACTGCACGATCTCCACCGGTGACGTACCGCCTTTATCTCAGTTTCACTGTCGTGTTGCACCTGCCTCATGTTACGTTCATTACATTGCGATGTAATGGATAATATCATATTGATACACTAAACAATGCACTGGTCAGTTTATCAGTATGCTATTTCTGTCGTAATCAGGTTCAGCAGTTGTCATGGTGTATGAGGGTTATGCTGCCAGCAGATACACGGGCACCCTGTGGAACTTGAATATCTTCAGCTCTAAGCGATCTTTATATTTCGATGAAATGAACGCATTATTTATCTCTTGAAGCGCTGTCTTCAGCATTATGCTCAGTAGTATCATAACACTGATCGATTTGTGAAATTGTTCGATCGTTTGTTCGTTCGTGAAATCGATTTTGATTGGTGAAAAGACTCTTGATTTTCCATTCTCATAGATTTTCTATTTCTACGCTGGATTTCACACTGATATCGATAAATGGAGTGGGACCGCACCTGGAAAAACACGCAACAAATCTGCATATGCTGGCGGGCGGGAGCGGCGGGCCCGGACCACGTTGGACAGACGGCCTGTCGCTCTCCACAGAGCTTCACTTACTTACGATACACCCGGGTCCCAACCACAATGGTGTCCATGCATCCGGAGCGTCAGTTGCTGTATCGATGGTGTACCTCAAGAGCCTCAAGTCCAGGCTTCCACCAGATATGGTGATAATCATGAGGTACTTTTCCGAAGTTTTCTGTGCTTCCAGGCGCCGTGCACGCGCACCACTGAGAGAATGCGCGTGCAACTGTTGACATATTGGACGTTTATAGCGCAGCTTTCTATGAAGCAGCTTCTGCCATAAGTTATTGTGGTATTAGCAACATAAGGATACGCAGGTATATATGCACCCATGATGCAGCCAGTTTTTTTTTAGCGGGATCCGACCAAACAAATCTCAATTCACAGAGAACACTGGGCTCGCGAAGCTCTTCGAAAAGCTGGTGCAGCTTTCCCGCACGAATCCAGTTAATTTGCGTCAAACAAAAGGATGTTGACCAAACCGCTGCCACAATCACCAAGCGATTCTAGTCGGCTGTCAGAGCAATGAAGCGTGCGAGGAGCCATCACTCGTTCATGCCGAGAAACTTGACGAGGGTGGCGGTGCACGATACTTCGGGAGGCACATCGTACAATATGGTGAACACTTCCCAAATTGGAAAACAGACGTTAGGGGGAAAGTGTGCGAAACCGTAGTATGATTTTTGTCTAGCTAATGTGAATCAAGCACTGACAGTGATACATTATTCATGAAAGAGGGTGGAATATACCACTTACTGAACGCTAAATCGACATCCTTCCCAAAAATGTATCGACATCGTGCTCATTGGTGCGTGTTTATGAAGTGGTCATGCCTTGTTTCTAACATCATCCCATATATAATCACCATACTTATGCTCACCATAACGGATGCGGGATCATGACACCGAACATCGCGTGGCGCAATTCCAGGTAAAGGGATTACCTATGGTGTGCTATGCTATACGAAGCTGGTTTATAGCGTAGGTATTTGTATCGTTATCGTTGGTATCGATGTCCCCAAATCAGACACCTCTCAAAACACGCAACTCGGGTACAGTCATATGTACTCAAGACTGGGTTGGAAGGACCAAAGGCCATTACCTCAACAAGTATCTGAACTTACATTATTTCCATCAGGATTTCCTGCTGTGCTCGTTTCGACAGCTCACACCTAACGATAGACCATTATTTTAACACTGAGCGCCGCAGATACAGCTGCGGATGGAGACGGAGACACGGAGACTGTGTGTCTTGTCTGCGTGGGCGGTGGAGCGCCTCGTGGAAAACTAAAGACCACTGGCGTCCGGTGGCGGATGCATACTAACGATGCCAAGCTTCTGCATACTACCGAAATGCATGCATACTAACGAATTCGTAAGCGCCGCCTCTGGCTTCTGGCTTAGTTGATGAGACCCATGCGCCTATGACTTGTCAGCCGCCTCTATACGTTGACCACGGTGTGCCGCTCTTGCAACATTTGCACTTCCTCCACCTGCCTGTCTGCCCGCCACTTAACCAACCACTCGGGGCTGTTCGGCCATCATGCGCTGAAGACGTCACTGGCCTCAGCGCGCATCTCGGCCGGATGGGAAAGGGCCGTGGAGGACGGGAGAATCTTGGGTACTCTAGACCTGTCGTCCAGAGCATCTCGGGTACTCTAGACCTGTCGTTCAGAGCATCTTGGATACTCTAGACCTGTCGTTCAGAGCATCTTTGATACTCTAGACCTGTCGTCTAGAGCATCTTGGATACTCTAGACCTGTCGTCTAGAGCATCTTGGATACTCTAGACCTGTCGTTCAGAGCATCTTGGATACTCTAGACCTTCTCTATCTTTATCTTGTCTCTAGCTACGTCTCTATGTAGTCTAGAGCATCTTGGATACTCTATACCTGTGTCTAGAGCATCTTGGATACTCTAGACCTGTCGTCTAGAGCATCTTGGGTACTCTAGACCTGTCGTTCAGAGCATCTTGGATACTCTAGACCTGTGTCTAGAGCATCTTGGGATACTCTAGACCTGTCGTCTAGAGCATCTTGGATACTCTAGACCTGTCGTCTAGAGCATCTTGGGTACCCTAGACCTGTCGTTCAGAGCATCTTGGATACTCTATACCTGTGTCTTGAGCATCTTGGATACTCTAGACCTGTAGTCTAGAGCATCTTGGATACTCTAGACCTGTCGTCTAGAGCATCTTGGGTATTCTAGATCTTGTGTTCTCTCGTCCGATCTGCTACATGTGTCTGACTCGTAAGCGCCGCTTCTGGCTGAGCACCACCTTGTTTAGTCCACTCCGTTATAGATGTGTTTAGATTTACGGAGATTGATGGTGATCGAGGGAACTGTTGTCCAGTATGCTTTGTGTGCATATACTCGTAGGTGTGAACGATATGTGCTTTTTGTGCGTCGGTCAAGACAAGTTCATGCATTGTTTGTGTGATGGTATACTGGTGTTTGGATTTTGTAGCCGTGTGCACTTTTTTCAGGTGAAGATTGAATAAGGAATTCAATGTGCCACAACACGAATTGACGAATTAACGCTAATATTTCACCTTGAGGCTTCATTTGACATGTCCCGTGTTGAAATGTTACTCGAGGGTTCCCTCCGGGCTATCTCTTGATGCCAAACATGCGTAGATTTGTGAGATGAAGAAACGCGGGGCGACCGAAGAAATGAGTTAGACCTAGACTATAACAGAAAGTTAATGTGATTTCTGAATAGTTTGCTAGAGTACCTCACAGCACGTCAAATGACACCCACTTGATGAAAATTGAAGACATTGCGACGAGGCTCGAGGACTTCGAGCAATATAAGCCAACCTTCAATCTTCTGATCTGACATTGACATGTTCCGGTTTGAAACGTCACTCGAAGTTCACTATGAGCTATTGTTTGGTACCAAATGTGGTAGGTTAGGGCGAATGAAAAATGCGATGCGACGGAAGAAATCGATTTGACCATTGCTCTTAACATTAGTTTGATTCCGTAACATACGGCACAAGCCACGTCGAATTACACCCAAATTGAACCCATAGCGTCGAGTCGCGAGGACTTCGAAAAAATTCAAACTAAACTTTGACCTATATCCCGGATCCAAAACGTTACTCGGGAGTTCACAACGGGCTATCGCTTGATGATGGATATGGGTAGGCCTGGGCGAACTCCCCATAGAAAATGCGAAGCAACCGAAGAAATCAGCTTGAATTTTGTCCCGCCGACATTATTTCGAATCATCAACTTTTTGATGCGACGCAAGCGACACCGAATGGCATGGTTAAAAAAAAATTGTAGCCATATCGACGAAACGCAAGGTCATCGAAAAACTCAATCAAGCCCGGTTGGGAATGTTACTCGAATGTTCACCACTGGCTGTCGCTTGATACAAAATTTTGATAGACTGAAGCGAAAACGAAAACAAAATTGAGGCGACTGAAGGATCACCTTGGCCCTCGCCGTGGAAAAATAATTCGATTACTTAGCTATCCGATGCCGCATAGCAAGCCACGCCGAATGACGCGTATTTCATGAAAATTGAAGCGATAGCAACCGAACCTCGCTTTCGGGCGTTCAATATCGCCACCTAATAAATAAAGCTAATCTTTGAGCTTCAAGCTTGACCTTGACATGTAACGGTTTGAAATGTTGCAGGCTACTTTACCACAGGGTATCGCTTGATACCAGATTTTGGCAGGTTTGGGTGAACCGAAAAAAAAGGGGAGGCGACCGAAGAAACAGGTTTGCATTGGATCTTGATCGCTAAAGTAGTCATGCGAGACCTATGTAGTTGCTTCCAGCGTGCTCAGTACAAGCAGATGCATTCGTGGTAATTGATTCGAGCGACCATATACCCGTCGGTGAACGCCAATGCCTCGGAGCGTATTGACATTTTTAAAGTTCTCTGTTTCATTGAATTATTAGACGATCTACTTCACATTATTTTGACAGATTCCATAGGTAGCCTTGTAGCGATGAGGACACAATCCTTCAAATCCCATTTTTCTGGACGTTTTGACTCGTCTTACCAGTGTGTACCAAACAGGTAAAATAGTGTTGCTGTGTTGGATCCTGAATCACGTGGGCATCTCTGGAAACGACCTAGCTGATGCTGCTGCAACGCGTGCGTCGCTAGCTCCATGCTCATGAACAGTACCAATGACCATGACCACTTCCGAACCATTTCTGACTCTGCGCTCTCAAAGTGGCCAGGTTTTTGGAACTCAATAAGTTGAAAGCGATCAAACATCGCCTCGGAAAATGGAGTTCGTGCTCGCGTGGGAAGAAGCGAGACGAAGTAGGACCATGCCGTTTGAGAATTGGGCATACACATGCCACTCACTCTTACTTACTAGCTGGTAATGACATACCACGCTGCCCCAAATGCTTCGCCCGCTTATCATCGCGCGTCATGTCCTGCTTTCCTGCCCCGGATATGAGAACAAGTGTAGACGTCACTTTGGGCGTGCCCAGTCATTGTCACTCAGTGAAGTTTTATGCGATGACTCGGATATTGTTCGATCGGGGCGACTTCTTTATCACATTTCCGAAGTTCCATTTTCAGTAATATATGCACCACGTTGAAAATGTTGAATGCTGCCATGCTGTATTTTGCGTACTGTTCGTTATTTTGACTTATATTGTGCAAGCTTAGCTAGCGATGTATCGACGTATAAATCAGCTATATTGTTATGGGCGCTACATGGTCAGTGTAGTCGATGGGCCCTAAACCCTCATGACTAACAAACGAACGTCAATGCCAATACATATACGGCTCTGGCAAACTCGCCGCTGAATGCGAATACGACGTTAACTTAACGTGCGTGCTTAAAGCTTCCCATGACTCCTCTCCATGGTCTTACAGACGTCCAAGGACACCCAGAGTCACGCTTTTTCAAGATATATCGATATTTGCGTGGGGGAATGCAACCTAAGACGTATGAAGCCTTGCGATAATGTAAATTTGATGCTTCGCAAAGCGAAATATTGCACCCGAAAACACCGAAAACACAAGATGTTCAAGGTCCATGTTATTCAAGAATGGCCTGGAAGCGAAGATTTTAAACGTTTGCTGATTTACTGACGACAGATAGCCTGTGAAGCCCGTTGATTGGGTAGATCGGCTTCTAGTAATCTTGGTAATAATCTTGCATATATATTTTTACTTTATGAATGACTTAGGTTAAATTTTGCGCCGATCGTGCTCAGGTAGTTGAGGCTTGTGGGGTAGGGGGAGGGGCACGAAAGAAACTGAGGGAACAAATCGCCGCTTTTCAGATATTGAGAACATGTCCCGCAGGCCCACCACAGTGGTTGCACCCATGGATATATATATATATATATATATATATATATATATATATATATATATATATATATATATATTTTGTTGTGTGTGTGTGTGTGAGGCTCCGATGCTTAGGACTCCGTGGGTAGGCTCCGATCCACGACTCCGGGCTTCAGCTCCTGTATTCGCTACACAATCATGAGATCTGTCACGGCCGGTCGCAGCCGGACAGCGCACCGCACCGACCACCTCGCGCCATCGCGTCCTGAGTCCGACCTCCGCTCCTGCGCCAAGGCGACCGAGGTCACCACCGAATATCCCCGGGCACGCCACCGCAGAGGCGCAACCTAGTGCAGCAGCACGCGCGCACAACACGTGGCGCCTGCTGCACCGCCGGCCGCACCCACACCACTGCTGCTGCCCTTGTGCGAACCTGGTCCTCATGGCGCATACCGCCTGGCACGGGCGGAGGTAGGTGCGCCACACCCCTTACATGTATATAATCCAGATATCGTATAATGAAGTAGAGTACTGATTGTATCCATCCGTGCCCGCCATTTTGCTTGCATTTTTGCTTTCCCGCCTATGGCCTAACTGAGCGATTCCTTAACTAACCTAAGGTATCCGGCTCCATCCATAAGTTAGAGGACACTATCGGAAACAAAGCATCAACCTCAAATACCAACTCGCCAATAGTTCGATGCCGGACCTGGCTGCTTGGAACAACTGAAATGTCTTCGGAAACAGAAGAAATCATCATATTACACCTGGCAGGACATGCCAGAAGCCGCACGTGCACAACCCGTACGCTGTTGCCACCCGCTGACTTGAAGGAGGAGACATAGGGACAAGGTTTCATCGCCAGAGGTTTTGCCGGTTCTTCTAGGGGACAATTTGGAATCATGTTGGGACTTTATGATCCTTGGACGTAGATTGGAGGCTATGACCTTAACCTTGGAAGTTCATGACCTTGGAGGTTATGAACGCTCCCTTTGGTAATATTTTGGAGATTGTGATCATTGGGCGTTATTAACTTCGGACGTTGTGAACACACCCTATTCAAGCACTTTTTAACGTTATTTCGCTTCTTGTAAGCTATGATCCTTGGACGTTGTGAGCTTTGAACGATATGACCCTTGGCAGTAAATGAACCTTGGATGTTATGATACGACCCTTCCATCGTAGTGATAAGCCTCTTCGTTGCTTGTTGCAGGGCCGGTAACAGAAACTTCGTTTCGAGAGGGGCACTTGGTCTGAATGGGAGCCATGTATGCAGAGTATGCATTTTCTACTCTGATATACGTCACTGAGAACTAGTTCAGCGGATGTTCACTCGATCGCCCTGGAGGGGCGTCTTTTTTAGTAGAAAGGTCGCGGCACACCCATCCGGAGAGGGGGGGGGGAAATGCTACAAGTCGCCCTGGAACTGCCAGTGGCCCCGCGGTTCCGTTCGAATTTCTTGACGAAAGGCGAAGGTGTCAGTCATGCTTACATTGTCACCACATTATTACTCCAATTGTTTTTGTATCGTAGGTATCGAGCTGCATCGTTTCTACTTGATATTGATTGTGATTATTTGGGTTAAAGGGTGCGCCGACTACAGGGTCATTTAGCGCCCATTTCCACTTTAGACGATTTAAAGTTGTCAAAAATGTACCGATAGCCCAGCAGACTGTATTGCGCACAGACGAGTGGAACCGGCATCAGCAGAACACACCGCTAGTAGGAAACGAGTCCAGTGCATTGGCAGTGTCCGTAGAGTCTGCGTGCAACTCCACCAGAAGTAGGTCACTCATGTTTTCTATTTTCCATCCACGTAATTTTCTGCATCAGTACTAGGCTCTCGCACATAACGAGCATTCGATCTTCTATCAGTTAGCACACAATGCGCCACAGTACCCATCAGCTGTTTCTACTGGATCGTGTCACTCGACCTGCCTCCGCACACTTGGGGCGCTCGCGATGCCTCGAGCGTCAACGGGCACGTGTAGGAGGCACACAAAGCGCGAAGAGCTGGAAGCCTTTAACGTCAGGAGTGTGCCAACAGCGACGTCCGTCTCCTGCGCCAAACACAAAGTGCACCGGTCCGCACCGGGCACGTGGCAGCTCAGTCGGTAAGGCGTTGCACTCTTCGGATGCAAGATCATGGGTTCGAGTCCCACAGCCTGCGTATTTACCAAGTCTCCCCCCCCCACAACCAATCGGCGTGAGAGGCTGGGGACGCTACGTGGCCTGGCAGTCGAATGCGTCGTAAAATAAGTCAAGATTCGTCTTCACCAGCCTGCGCGTGTATAAACACTAGTTACAAGACACCAGGCAGGACAATTCTGTCGTGGGGCGGGGATGGCCAAGTGGTTAAGCTCTAGGTACCAAAGGTCCCGGGTTCAACATTCGCACCACTCGGGACATTTCCCGATCCCGCGGCCCACAGGCGAAACAATGTGGGCGGCGCAATTAGCCGTGATTGTGCACATAGTGCGCCGAGAAACACCCAGTAAACAAACAAACAAAAATTATGCAGTCCAAAGGAAGAAAAGCTTATGTCACCGTTTGCGCTAGCACAATTTTCATATCCATGCTTCTCACCAACTTCAATCAATATATGCGACAATCACAGCATTTCTTGGTTAAACTACGCCTTCATGCGCCGTGGACACAAAGGCGTAGTTTCCACTGAATCCACAAAGAACTTACGCTTTTCTTCTATTGGACGACAAAAACGGCCGTCATCACAAGGGGGCGAGCTTTCTCCCGAAGCTGTGTCCCTGGACACTCAGTCTCGTCCCCGACTACACTCACCACGCGTCTTGCGTGGCAGGTGCCATCGCTTGCCGCGTACCCTCCCTAGCCGCCCACCGTGACGCTTAATCATTCCACCCTCCCCACCTCACTTGGGGATGAATGCCATGGTGCAATTGTATCACAAGCGGGGCCAGAGGATGCGTCTGAAGCCCGGAACAGCACAACGCGCAATCCTCGTGCTATCATCAGCGAAATTGCCATCACCTTCTTGCTACAATTGCGTTCGTATAAACATTGCGAACATTTGCAAACACCATAGGCGCACGTCAGGTACACCGCAGCAGCAAACTCGCATTCTCGACAAACCGCACCACCCACACGCCGTCCACAGATGTAAATGTGTGAATGCTAACATCACCAACAGCACAGTAAACAGAAGTTCCACAAATAGGGATAACGTCATTGCTCTGGAAAATGGATGTGGAATAGGCACATCTCCTCTCATCTTATAGGCAATACAAACCGTGTAGTACCAAATGGGAAGCATGCAGAATCAGCTCAGCACATCAACCAGATACCATCCGCGTAAGCAGAAAATTAAGCATCGTAAACACATACTACCACGTGGCGACACTAGTGTGAGCATGTGATAAAAACAGACCGACACCGCCAGAGCAAGGTGACACGTGCACACGCCCATTTCAGCAGACCCGAGATCCCGACAGGTATTAAGCTCGTTCGCATTACAGGAGCTCGCCACTATCATCGACTAACTAGATATTCCATGTCGGAGGGGACTGCCCACCCCCTTCCAGTCCATTTTAGGCCCTGTTGACAATTTCCCACCTGGCCACCGCAAGCAGAGGACCTTTCGACCATCTCAGCAGCGGTCTCATCAGTATCCTGTTTTGGCCACACGGCACAAGTCCGATCACAAGGCACAAATCTAGCCACACGGCACAAATCTGGTCACACAGCACGAACCCGGCCACACGACACAAATCCGGCCACAGGCACAAATCCGGCCACACGGCACGAACCCGGCCACACGGCACAAACCCGGCCACAGGCACGAACCCGGCCACATGGCACAAACCCGGCTACATGGCACAAATCCGGCCACACAGCACGAATCCGGCCACACGGGCCCGGCGACGGCCCTGTCCGGGGCGACCGTTCTGCCCCGGCCTCGATGTCCTGACCGGACACTCAGACCACCTGTGGGCGGTCGTCGGCCCGGCGGGCCGGACAGGAGCCGGCCGTGTCGCCCGATACCGCCGCCGTCTCCTCCTCCGGCGCCGCTGCCTCCACCTCTGGCGCCGCCGCTTCCGTCGTTACCGTCTCCACTGACGCTTCCACTGATGCTTCCACTGATGCTTCCACTGATGCTTCCACTGACGCTTCCATTGACGCATCCACCGGTGTCTTCTCTGACGCCTCCACCGGCACCTCCACAGGAGCCTCCACTGACGCCTCCACCGGCGTCTCCGCCGGCCCCTCCTCAGCAGCAGGCCGCAGCACAAACACGGCGTCGTTGAGCCAGTAGAAGGCCTGCTCCATGTCGCCCTCGCAGAGGTACGGCACGCGGCTCCACCGAACCACCTGCCCGTGCGAAAGGGAGTCAGTGGAGGTACAACAGGGGATAGTACGGGCACAGAAGATGGTTGACAGGACGACAGGACGACGAGGTACAGGTATGACAAGAGGCTAACAGAAGTACGACAGGGGGTTAACGGAAGGTGCGGCACAGGCAGTGTGGAGGAGTGTCAGCACAGGTAGGGTAGAGGGCTAGCGCAAGTACGGCTGAGAGCTCACATACTTACGGCGGGGAGCTAGCGGAGATAATGCATGGGGTTAACCGAGCTGCAGTAGGGTGCCAACGGGAGGTACGGCATGGGCTAGCGGGGCTTCGGAACGAAATTAAGGGTGGTGGTGGATTGGAGTTTAAGGGCGCGTCGACATCTGGGGTCATTTTGCGCCCATAGCTGAATTGTAATCAATCTACGGTGCTGCTATCATAGCTCACTATCCATCTTTACGGGTGGGGGTATATCACGTCAAGGCGAGCTTGTCGAATGAACATAAAATATTCACAGACGCAACGGCCTCAGACTCGTTCCCTATAAGCATACGTAAAGAACGAAATTAAGGGAAATGCGGCGTGGGGCTAATGGAGGTACGGCAGGAGGAAAACAAAGGTACGGCCGGACGAGTCACGTGACTCGCGGCCGCCGGACAACGCCGGGCCCTCGTGCCGACCAGGCGACCCACCTGGAAGCCGGCCGGCACGAACACGTTGTCGATGAGGCCGGACACCTGGCGGGCGAACGTGCTGCCACCTGGATCCATCGCCTCGACCGGACTGTGGTCGCTGTTGACGCCTGGGCAGACGAGACGGGTCAGGCCAGGCGTGCGTGCACCTTCCCAACGTCGCCCACCGGCACTCAGGTCGGTCTTGTCATAATGAAAACGACCGGGTCTAGTAGCACTCCTGCACTGCTGAGGCATACGCATTTACGTGTGTTGATGCAGGCGCAAACAGTTGCTGATGCGTGTCAAACAATAATTGACAGATTCGAAAACAATAGTGTCAGAACCGAAAGATTCCAGCTCTGCACTAGCCTAGTGTTGGTGAGGAAATAGGCAAGATGCTGTTAAATAGGCACTCAGGTCGGTCTTGTCATAATACAAACGACCGGGTCTAGTAGCACTCCTGCATGCGCATTCACGTGTGTTGATGCAGGTGCAAACCGTTGTTGGATGCGTGCCAAACAATAGTTGACAGCATCGAAAACAACAGTGTAAGAATCGAAAATGTTCAACTCTGCACTAGGCTCGTGTTGGTGAGGAAATATGTAAGATGCTGTTGGTAGCTGCACATTGATCGGGCCTATTAATATTATAGTGCTTTGATAGCTGCAGTTCTTAATATTTTAATGACAGCTATTTGCACCATATCAAAAGTTATGACCAGCATACAAAACGTCACTGGACAAGACGCACACATTCTGAGTAAAGAAGTCCCGAGTTCCATCTTTTATCTCTGATCGCCTTCCCAGCTACCGTTCACGTGGCAGATGGACAGAATATTCATACCTTCACTTTTCGGTCCTTTCTACTGTCTGGGTACTAGTCATATCTGACACATTGTATTTTGCAGTTATATTCTTCCTTATGTGTATTATTCTACTTCTCGAATATTCAACATCAGGAGCTTTATTAGCGTCTGGCGCTCAACTGGAAAATGAATCTGGACATGATGGCAATGTCTGGAAACAGCGGGCTATAAGCAACTATTCATTGCCACCATAATGAACATCAACACCCCGCGGACACATCACCAACCACAACGGTCGTCTCGTCACTCTGACTCAGCGACCATCGGCAGAAGCACCATCGCCGTCGCCACCACCACTGACAGGGAGGTCGGCCCCGACTCACCCGACTCCACGTAGGGCGAGAGCGGCAGCACCAGCGCCACCACGGCCGCGCCGCCGGGCCGCAGCGCCTGCCGCATCTGCTTCAGCAGCGTCAGCGGACGGTCGCACCGGTCCAGCACGTTCAGGCACGAGATGACGTCGTACGACGCGTCCTGCTCGTGCCACGAGTCCACCTCCAGCACCCTGCGGCGCGACGACACGACGTGGGAAGCACGGGATCGACCGCAGTCGGGGAGATCGGATACAGACTGGAGACGACGGTCTGGGCGTTGTGAAGCTCTCGTTCATTCACACAGCTGCGCAAATGAAGCCGTGCTTGGTTAGATTGTTACCGTTTGCCGGATGTCGGACACAGCCAACTGGCAACCGAACTGACGTACGTAAGTAGAGTTGTGAAGAGGTAAACAATCATACTTTACATTTGGCTCCATGTAGTCTTACAGATAGCCACTCATCATACTGGAACCGTAACATAAATCCTGAACATGTCTCATATATATCGCGACAAATTCTGTTCGTGATACATTCGATAACAAAGCCGACCTCGCGCCCGATCGGCTTACCTGCAAACAGGCTGATTCAATTAAAACTAACCAGGCGGCAAACACCATCTATGGCGAGCTACAGCCAGGGATGTTACCTAAACGTCTATGCAAATGCACCACACGAACTGGGAGCTCTCCGAGGCAGTGTGGGATCTCCGCGGTTTGCATAAAGTGAACAGTACGGCCAACAATACCGCAGCACAGTCACAAGATACACCACGGTGTAAATAAAGCTGGTAACGTTAAAAGCGCGCGCCTGAAACAACTGCTGTAACTTAATCATTTACCAATGACGCTGCCGTCGCGTCTAGCCAACGCTTCCGTCTGACGTTTCTGGTGAGCATCTTCAAACAAAGTAAAGCCGGTGGACGATATGTCTTCAACTACAGTGGCGCGTCCAGGGCAGGATGCCATTTTCTGGACGGGGGCTTGCAAATTGTCAGTCTGACCAAACAGGGGAAATGGATACATGGACACAACGGTCACCAGAATTACACGAAGCTGGTTGAAGCTGGTCATATTGCACAGACATAACTCGATTAAAAACTGTTGAGCGGAGAAGGGTTATAGGTCTCTGCAGCTAACTTTTCCAGAATAAAACAGCCGGGCTGAGGAACGAGTGTCCCCCATTCGGCTCTTGCCGACTGCCAATTGACGGTGCCTGCAGGGTGCTCCTGATGACCACGGGACGGGACCACGGGACGGGACCACGGGACGGGACCGCAGGGTCTCTGGACACCCTGGTGACGTCACTGTCGTGGGGCCACCTCGCCCAACTCCACACGGGACGGGACCACGGGACGGGACCGCAGGGTCTCTGGACACCCTGGTGACGTCACTGTCGTGTGGCCACCACCTGCGCCCAACTCCACACGGGACGGGACCACGGGACGGGACCGCAGGGTCTCTGGACACCCTGGTGACGTCACTGTCGTGTGGCCACCACCTCCGCCCAACTCCACACGGGACGGGACCACGGGACGGGACCGCAGGGTCTCTGGACACCCTGGTGACGTCACTGTCGTGGGCCACCACCTCGCCCAACTCCACACGGGACGGGACCACGGGACGGGACCGCGGGTCTTGGACACCCTGGTGACGTCACTGTCGTGCCACCACCTCGCCCAACTCCGCACGGGCGGGACCACGGGACGGACCGCGGGTCTGGACACCCTGGTGACGCACTGTCGTGGGCCACACCCATCCCCCGTCCCTGTGCTTCCCCTCCTCCCCCCCACCCCTTCTCTTTCCCCCCCTCTTCTTTCCACTCCTTTCTCCTCCTTCTCCCTACCCTTGTCTTCCCTCCACTCCCCCCACCTTACCTTCCCTCACCCCCCTTCCCCGGGACGGACCACGGGACGGACCGCAGGTTCTGGACACCCTGGTGACGTCACTGTCGTGTGGCCACCACCTCCGCCCAACTCCACACGGGACGGGACCACGGGACGGGACCGCATGGTCTCTGGACACCCTGGTGACGTCACTGTCGTGTGGCCACCACCTGCGCCCAACTCCACACGGGACGGGACCACGGGACGGACCCGGACCGCAGGTCTCTGGACACCCTGGTGACGTCACTGTCGTGTGGCCACCACCTCGCCCAACTCCACACGGGACGGGACCACGGGACGGGACCGCAGGGTCTCTGGACACCCTGGTGACGTCACTGTCGTGAGGCCACCACCTCGCCCAACTCCGCACGGGACGGGACCACGGGACGACCGCAGGGTCTCTGGACACCCTGGTGACGTCACTGTCGTGGGCCACCACCTCGCCCAACTCCGCACGGGACGGGACCACGGGACGGGACCGCAGGGTCTCTGGACACCCTGGTGACGTCACTGTCGTGTGGCCACCACCTGCGCCCAACCCACACGGGACGGGACCACGGGACGGGACCGCAGGGTCTCTGACACCCTGGTGACGTCACTGTCGTGGGCCACCACCTCGCCCAACTCCGCACGGGACGGGACCACGGGACGGACCGCAGGGTCTCTGGACACCCTGGTGACGTCACTGTCGGGGCCACCACCTCCGCCCAACTCCACGCGGACCCGGACGGACCGGTTCTGGACACCCTGGTGACGTCTTGTGGCCACCACCGCCCAACTCCCACGGGACGGACCACGGACGGACCCGGTTCTGGACACCCTGGTGACGTCTTGTGGGCCACCACCTGCGCCCAACTCCACGGGACGGACCACGGGACGGGACCCAGGTCTCTGGACACCCTGGTGACGTCACTGTCGTGTGGCCACCACCTCGCCCAACTCCACACGGGACGGGACCACGGGACGGGACCGCAGGGTCTCTGGACACCCTGGTGACGTCACTGTCGTGGGCCACCACCTCGCCCAACTCCACACGGGACGGGACCACGGGACGGGACCGCAGGGTCTCTGGACACCCTGGTGACGTCACTGTCGTGAGGCCACCACCTGCGCCCAACTCCACACGGGACGGGACCACGGGACGGGACCGCAGGGTCTCTGGACACCCTGGTGACGTCACTGTCGTGGGCCACCACCTGCGCCCAACTCCACACGGGACGGGACCACGGGACGGGACCGCAGGGTCTCTGGACACCCTGGTGACGTCACTGTCGTGGGCCACCACCTGCGCCCAACTCCACACGGGACGGGACCACGGGACGGGACCGCAGGGTCTCTGGACACCCTGGTGACGTCACTGTCGTGTGGCCACCACCTGCGCCCAACTCCACACGGGACGGGACCACGGGACGGGACCGCAGGGTCTCTGGACACCCTGGTGACGTCACTGTCGCGAGGCCACCACCTGCGCCCAACTCCACACGGGACGGGACCACGGGACGGGACCGCAGGGTCTCTGGACACCCTGGTGACGTCACTGTCGTGTGGCCACCACCTGCGCCCAACTCCACACGGGACGGGACCACGGGACGGGACCGCAGGGTCTCTGGACACCCTGGTGACGTCACTGTCGTGAGGCCACCACCTGCGCCCAACTCCGCACGCCACCGTCACGCAACCACCACACGACTCCACGCGGTCACACACGGGACCGCCGCGGCGTGACGCGCGCGGCATCGCCACGTGACGCCGCGAGGTGGCGCGTCTCGCCGGGCGGGCGGCGCGTCTGCCGACGGCTCGGCCGTCGTCTCGCCGGGCAGGCGGCTCGGTCGACACCCGCTTAGCGCGGCGACACGCTGATTGGCGGCCCGCGGCCGTCGCGCCCCGCCGCCGCGCTCTAATCCCAATCAATTACCTGACGCGGGCGGCAGCGCCGACCGCGCCATCTGACGGACAGCGGCGCTCCGCGCGCGGGCGGCGGTTACGCCGCGCAACCGGCAATTACGGCGGCCGCCGGTAGTGGCCGGCCGGCGATAATCGCCGCGTCACACTCGCCGGCCGGCCTCTCATTAGCGCGTCACGACGCGCGACAGTTGCGGCGCAGGCTCGGCGGAAGCGCCGCGCGCGCCGGCAGCGGACGCGGCGACGGTGGCGCCACCGCGTTGGTTTGCGGACGCGGCGAGGCGCCGCGCGCACGGCGTGTACGCACCAGCAGCGCTGTGCAGGAAAGGCGGTCGTGTCGTGCGTCGACGGTCTCACCGCCGGCGCACGGGAGCATCACACGCCAGACGCCACGTCGGCTCTCGGCCTGGGCAAGGCGTCGCCCTCGCCGACGGATGCCGCTCAGGCGCGAGACGCACGCGGCTCTCCAGAGCAGCCTCAGGCGCATTGGTGGCGTCAGCTGGAACGCTTGGTGAACCACGGTCGTCCATGGCTGATGCAGCCTAGCCGTCGCCACTACCGCCACGCTTCAAACCTTACTTTGACTGCACGCAACCTGGTCGCGCCGTCCGCGTAGACCGAGACTCAGTGTTGTCTACCTTATTTCAGCTCAAGCTTTAGCCTAGTATCATCGTTTGGTTTTTGAACGTGGACAACCGACACTCTGCATTCAACTAGGCTTTCTTAAATGCATGGCGACAGTGGATTCCATGGCTGATGGAATGGTCTGAGGTTGAGTCTAGTGTGTCCTCTTTTTCGTTCTGAACACGCCTAAGGATCAATTCGAGTGCTTGATTCGGATGGCTATAAATCAGCGTAGTGAAAAGCAGACATTTTGGCATGCTTTCAGCCCAGCCAGCAAACAGTTGCATGATTCCAGTTCAACGAGCAGCTAACTCCTGTCATTTACCACAATAAATGTCGACACTGGCTTTCAACCCAGAGGTACGTCAGGTATTCATAGTGGGAGTGTGAAGATAAAAGAGCCTAGAGTTCACGACGCATTCTGCTGGTTTGCAACACAACATTGCCGTTCTCCCATTCTACAGCCTCGCAGTCTCCTATGCTACATGACGTCGCCGTCCTCCCATGCTACATTGCGTTGTAATCATCCCATGCCGAATGGTCGTGGGGAGTCGGAAATGGTGTAGCAACAGAGGAAGATGTAATGTACCCCATATTGTGCCTTGTGATGCGCCTTGTGATGGACATAGATTTACAGGGATAGACATGGATATCTTTCCGGGCACAAAATGGAGATGACCCGAAAAGATTCCACGTTACGCTCCCAAGTCGGCGAGCTGCTACACAAGTTAAATGTCTCGGGTCGCTGACTAGCCCGACTTTCTCACAGTGCGGTCTTACAACGTGGCAGCCACGTGACACCCTATTATCGACCCGCTGTCGCTCTGTGCTAACCAGAACGCCAAAAAGTCACACCCGCCGTCAGATTCTAACCCGGTCTCGCATTAACGACAGCTCCCATATGCTGCCAAATCACGTCCAGATGTCATGGAGATCCGCCAGTCCGGGGATCCGCCGAGTGGCAGGCCGCGACACCAAAGCTGTCCATCCACCCGTGCAATCTTGATCCATAAACTGAGATCACCGGCTCGACATCGGTCATAGGGTATAGAATACACTGTGGATGAGTAGCTCTTCATTATAACTTCACCTTGAGTAGTTCCTCAGTGTAACTTCACCACCCGCCACCGGATTTCGTCCAATCACGCTGACAATCTAATATAACGTCAGATAGCCCACACAGCATCCACATGACATCCCACATGACCGAAAAAGTATTCTGGCGCATCAACGATAACGGCTATGGAGCGCACATGGTGAGCCCAACAGCTTGTCAGCACATCCAACCGCATGCTAGTACGTCCAACCGCACGACAGTACGTCCAACCACATGTCAGCACGTGCAGCCGCACGTCAGTAGGTCCAAGAGCATGTCAGTACGTCCAACCGTGACTTGGCTGAAGTTCACGATGGGCCAGGGGAATGTATGACATGTGTGCATGTGTGTGTGACTTATCATGTCTCGGAAGCGCTTGGGCGAGCTTGTGATGACAAAGTACTCATTTTACCTGACGTCTATTCGTGGTCTAGAACATTACTGAGCATCATTCATGCAGGCATGCGATGGCCACGTGAAGTTCTGTTTTCAACATGCTCAATCTTTGTTGAAAATGTTGAAAATCCAGTCGCACGTCAGCACGTCAACTATACGTGTACATCAAACCGCACGTCAACTATTAGTACATCAAACCGCACGTCAGCACGTCCCACCGTACGTCAGCACGTCAGCACGTCAGCACGTCAGTACGTCAGTACGTGGCGTCCTGCCGCCTCCAGCAGGCCTACGACACTCACGTGAAGCCCTTGGTGCGCAGTACGCCGCGCATGGTGCCCGACACCTCGGTGACGCTGACCGAGTCGAACTGGCCGGCCATCACCTGGGTGACCCGGCCGTCGCCCGAGCCCAGGTCGAGCAGGCGGTCGGCGCGCCACGCGTTCGACACCCCGAGCAGACGCACGAACTGCTCGCGCGAGAACACGAACATCGAGCCGCGCCGCAGCAGCCTGTCGAGCAGAGAGCAGTGGTGTTAGCTTAGCGAGTGCCGTCCACCGGGGAACAAGATGTCGCACAGGGTACGGCCGCGCGCGGATAGGTGAGGTGGAGGAGCCCGTTCTGTGGTTAGAAAGTCGGCAGGGCGCCCACACTGGCTGGAGAAGCAGCAGAATTTGCACCATTTCCTACAAAACAGCAGACGTTCCGGCAGAATCTGCCGGACTTGCGCCGAACCTATCACTTCATAGATCGGTGGGAGGGTGAACATCACTTGGATGAGTCGGGGGAGGCATTTGTTGCTCCGACAGTCGCTGTCCGTCACAGAGCATTGTTCGATTGGACGGCGACCAATGTCGGCTTGAACAGCGGAACACTGTCGTACTGAAAGGAGGCGCGCCGTTGTACGAAGGACGCCCGTCCTGGTGGCGTTCCACGAGGAGCACCCGACGAAAGGCAGCGGCACGAGGTCTCTCGGGCCACGGTCCACGTGACTGGCGCCAGACGTCACTGTGGTATACAGCAGCAGGCGAGACTGCCAGATCGGTCACCGGCGGTGCACCTGCCCACACCTGGAGCGGCACGCGAGACCAGATCGGTCACCGGCGGTGCACCTGCCCACACCTGGAGCGGCACGTCAGACCAGATCGGTCACCGGCAGTACACCTGCCCACACCCGGAGCGGCACGTCAGACCAGATCGGTCACCGGCAGTACACCTGCCCACACCTGGAGCGGCACGTCAGACCAGATCGGTCACCGGCAGTACACCTGCCCACACCTGAGGGCACTCAGACCAGATCGGTCACCGACGGTACACCTGCCCACACCCGGAGCGGCACGTCAGACCAGATCGGTCACCGGCGGTGCACCTGCCCACACCTGGAGCGGCACGTGAGACCAGATCGGTCACCGGCGGTGCACCTGCCCACACCTGGAGCGGCACGTGAGACCAGATCGGTCACCGGCGGTGCACCTGCCCACACCTGGAGCGGCACGTCAGACCAGATCGGTCACCGGCGGTACACCTGCCCACACCTGGAGCGGCACGCGAGACCAGATCGGTCACCGGCGGTGCACCTGCCCACACCCGGAGCGGCACGTCAGACCAGATCGGTCACCGGCGGTGCACCTGCCCATACCCGGAGCGGCACGTCAGACCAGATCGGTCACCGGTGGTGCACCTGCCCACACCTGGAGCGGCACGTGAGACCAGATCGGTCACCGGCGGTGCACCTGCCCACACCCGGAGCGGCACGTCAGACCAGATCGGTCACCGGCGGTACACCTGCCTACACCTAGAGCGCTTTCTTCATCATGGTAGAGGGCGATGGAGATGCGCTCACACCAGCTTGGCCGGTGTCGGAAGAAAGAGCAGCTCCCCTCCTGCAAACAGCTAAACTGCCTTCTTCGCTGTGGGTTGCCCAGATTCCAATCAGCGGATGGCTAAATTTGCCTATCTCGAACTGCCATCCTATGTAAATTAGCCGCCAGTGGTCATTCGCAAAATGAGTATCTCGGATGTTGCCCTACACGACCAAAACTGCCTGGTTTCACGAGACATGCATAACTACACTCGCCCAGGATTGCACGGAATCAAATGGGATCTTCGGCGACAATTTATCCACGTCAACAAAACCATCCATATTCACGAACTGCACACCTGGGGCATGGCAACATTGGACATGACCAATCACAGCGCATACTAGGAATTCAAAGTTTCTCACCGAATGGTTATACAATTCATGTTAAAGAGTGGGCAACGCACATAACTCCTCAGTTACTATGTGCGGTCTCTATATGGCACCTTGTGTCAGACTCGTCAGACTCGTGCGCATAGAGGCTGATGACGCCGACCATCCTCGCACATACACCCAGGCAACTTACCCTCCTTCTCCTCCTCTCCCACACCGACACCAACACCCCGACCTACAATCACACCCAGACTGGCACCCCACCAACACCGTCACCAATACCACACCGACACTCACACCCCACCCACACCGATACCCACACCAACACCCCCACCACACCCACACCTAAACCGACACCGACATCCACTACCATACCCACACCCACAGCTAAACCGACATCCACACCCCACCCATATCCACACCGACACCGACACCCAGACCTGCAATCACACCCACACCGGCACTCCGTCCACAACCACACAGTCACCCAAATCCACACACGTACTGTCACCCACACACCCCACCGACATCGACACCCACGCACCCCACCTACACCGACACCCCATCCACACCGACACCCACACCCACACCCACACCGGCACTCACACCCCATCCACATCGACACCCCACCCACACCGTCATCAATACCAATACCACACCATCGACACACCCACACCCACACCGACACCCCACCCACGCCAGTCAGCCGCAGACGGCCGGGCGCGGACCGGCGACCGGCCGGCGTCAGAGGCGGGCCAGTCGGCCGGCGTCACCGAGATCGGCACTCGTTCCGTCGGGCGGCAATTAGCCGGCGCTGGCCGCCGTCTCGCCGGCCAGCGGGACACACCGGCTAAGGGGAATTTTATACAGACTTAATGCCGCGCCGTCCGCGCTTTCAATACAGATTGGACCATTTATCTGCGACGGAGAGCAGCCGGTAATGAATGCGAGCCGCGGCCGCGCGCCGTGCGGCCGCCGGTGGGAGCGGCCGGCCGGTCCCGCGGACGCCGGCCGGCCTCGCGGTGGTCCCGGTCCGCCGCACCAGCACCGGCCCGACGAGGGCGGGCCGCGCCGTGTCGCCAGCACGGCGGCCGGCAGTCGATTCTGTGACGAGCCGGCCCGGCGGGTCGGGCGGCACGATCCGTGACCCGTGATCCACCTGACGGCCCATGATCCGTGATCCGCCTGATTATATATGGTCCGTGATCCGTCTGATGGATCATGATCTGTGATCCACCTGATTATATATATGGTCCGTGATCCGTCTGATGGATCATGATCTGTGATCCACTTGATGGATCATAATATATGATCCACCTGGTGGATCACGATCTATGATCCACCTGATAATATACGGTGCGTGATCCGCCTGATGGATCATGATCCGTGATCCACCTTATTATATGTGGTCCGTGATCCGCCTGGTGGATCATGTTCTGTGATCCACCTGATAGGCCACGGATCCGTGGCCAACGTGATGTCATCCGGAAGGATGATGTGGGCTGGTGGTGGACATTATGGAGCTGTAGCCGACATCATTGGTCGGTACCGAACGCTAGGGGAGCGGTACCCCACGTCATGGGGTGGTACCCGGCGTCCTGGGGTGGTAGTGGATGTCACGGGGTGGTACCCGGCGTCCTGGGGTGGTAGTGGATGTCACGGGGTGGTACCCGGCGTCCTGGGGTGGTAGTGGATGTCATGGGGTGGTGCTCGGCGTCCTGGGGTGGTAGTGGATGTCATGGGGTGGTGCTCGGCGTCCTGGGGTGGTAGTGGATGTCATGGGGTGGTGCTCGGCGTCCTGGGGTGGTAGTGGATGTCATGGGGTGGTGCTCGGCGTCGTGGGGTGGCACTCGACGTCATTGGGTGGAAGTGGAGGCTACGAGATAGCGAATGCATGGGGCAGTTGGACGCATCATGGAGCAGTGGATGACGTTACGAGGTGGCGGTGATTGTTATTGGTTTTTGCGACGAGTCGAACATTTTGGGTCCTATAATGTCGCCACTCTCTCACGCCGACTGGCCGTGGGCGAAAAGTGGCGACAGGTGGGGCTAAAGCCCACAGTCTTCCGACTGGGAGACGGGCACCATGCTCAAAGGCTGCTCAACGCGTCGAGTGGCACTTATCGTTATGAGATGATACTCAACGTTACCGAATGGCAGTGGATGCATTGAGGTGATAATTAGCGCTGTGTGATAGCACCAGACGTTATCGGGTAGTATTGGACGCTGTGGATCGGTATTGAACATTATGGAGTGGTAGTGGATAGCATGTAGTCTTACTAGTTCCACACCGCAGAACGTAACGTTGAACGAACTAGGAAGCTAGCGACTAGGGAAAATTGTCATGGACGTGATATATCGCATTCAGTGCCACCCGCAGTGTGCATGAGCGTGTTTATTGTGTTAGTTTGGGATGTGGCGTGCTGACGTCGTCGTAGTGCTTCAGAGGCGACACCCTCCAATACGGTAGTACCCGCACCAGCCGGTAAAGACCGCGAAAGGTCGTGGTCTCGGACGCGATTGACGCTTGATGCGGTACACGGAACAGGAGCCGTTTTTTAAGCACGTCAGCCTCGTATGGCAATGGCCAGATGACATGGCAATGGCCTCCCATGTTGGAACCATCTTCCACATGTGTGGTAAAGATGGTTCCAACAGTCCTCCGATGGAAGATGGTTCCAACAGTCCTCCCGTGCTGGAACCAGCTTCAACATGTGTGGCAAATTAGTCCTCCTATGTTGGAACCATCTTCCACACGTGTGGTAAACTAGTCCTCCAGTGTTGGGAATCTTCCTCGTGCGTGGTAAACCAGTCCTCCGATGCTGGAGCCACCTTCCTCGTGCTTGGTAAACCAGTCCTCCGATGCTGGAGCCACCTTCCTCGTGAGTGGTAAACCAGTCCTCTGATGTTGGAACCATCTACCTTGCGTGTAGTAAACTTGTCATCTGATGTTGAAACCATCTTCCTCGTGCGTGGTAGACCATTCCTCCGAACCGTCGTAGCATGCTTTAAGAACAAGTCGGACAGCAAAACGGCATGTGAAGCCATCGATGCACATGCCGGGCTGGTTGTCGGGCTGTACGCTCGTCTACCCATCGACTGACGAGCCCAAATCGATATCCTAGAGCCATATATATATATATATATATATATATATATATATATACACATATATATAAGGCCTGGAATTGAATAATAATCTACACCAGTGCATGTTTCCGATTTGTACTGGGGGATGCAATAAAAGGGCAGTCAGAATTCTGGAACGTGACACTATGGGTGCGTGAAATGGGCGCTTTTGCGGACTATAGTACATAAGTGCACACATAAGTTGCGTTCTGGAAAGTCCGAAAAACTAACTATTGGGGAAAACATAAACTGCTAAGGTTGTATTAGTCATCAAGGTCATTTGAACTTACGAGAAAGAACTGTAGCGCCAGTGAGGGGGCACTTCTAAAAGTAGCAGGGCATTCCACTTTGTTGAAAGACACTCTAAGCTGGGAAGTTCATCCATGACTGGACCACCGGCTCGGGAACTGTCTCAAAGTTAGGAGAGGGGAGCCATTTGAAGTCAATTCTTTCCACGCAACACCCACGTTCCACTCCTCCAAAGTTGGGGGCCCGCTCTCCTTTCTCTGCCCCTCCCCTCTCCGGCTCCCTCCTTGCCTTATATTCCCGAGCCCCGCCCTAACCATCTGATGGGTAACTTAAGCTGCCGGAAGAACACAATAAGCTGTCACAGTGCCATTCGAAGACTTCCGAATGGTGTCAGGGCTTTCCATTTCAGGGCAGCATTACCGTTAGATGGGCGAATTACCCTGCAACGGGTGTATCTGAGACTGCGAGATGGGGGAGGGCTGTACCTACTTTTGTTTCTCGTCATGGACACATTTTTTTTTTTTTTTTTTGGGGGGGAGGAGCAGTCATGGGCCCCACAGAAAACCAGTGGGACACTCCGGCCTGCGAACATTTTGAGTTGCCTTCGATGACCTCCACTGAAGCAAAATCGTGGGGGCCCGGGGCCACCCGAACCCCAAGTTTTTCCAACAGAAAATTATTCCCAAAAATGTAAGGCTTAACCGAACACTTGCCGAAGAAAACCAAACACATTCCAGTTGAAGGGAGTCCAGCTCCGCACGTGAAGACACGGACACCATGTCACGCTCGTCACCTCCGTGACGACGTGAGAGCGCAGGCAACAGTAAGGCTTCCAATCGCTTGCTGATGCAATGCGCTCCGGCCATGCGCTCGGTGGATTTCACCTATCCTGAAATCTCGGCAAATGACCCGGCGGCGGCGCTGCTTGCAGAAGCGCGGCAGTTACCCCTGACACTCCAATTGGCCCTGAAGCTGTGGCAATCAGCCAGCTCATCGCCAACCAGATGAGTTTTATATTTTGAGCCAAACTGCCGGACGCAATCCCAAACAGCATTAGGGACACAGCGCGCAAACCCATTACTCGGCTCAAACGTGTTCATCGAGCACGGCGTGAGTGTGCATTCAGCGTCCAGAAATTGATGAGGTTATAGACGCGCCGAGATCCGGTAAAGAGCCTCGGTCTCTTTCACTGTGCATTCAGCAGCTTCGTGCTTTACGTATTGCCGATCTGTGATTGGTCGCATTAAAACTTTTGCCGTCAGCCGAATGAAATACTGACACGGCAAATACCAGACATGGGTCAACAGCTTTCATCCTCGGTATAGGCAATCTTCTCGACATTCAACCTGTCCACGTAGGATTTCGGTATACCCGCTGACAGATGGCCCCGAACATGCCCAGGAAAGTGGCGCGGCGCATCTGTAAGCATACGCAAATGCTTAAACTCAACATTGTCTACAATAGGGCTACGAATAGTGGGATTGCCCAAGAGGATTTCAGGCTTTACAAGGGAATGAGGGCATGACTACATAATGGTGCATCAAGTCGAAACGTCAACTCATGTTTTTTTTTTCAGAGAGGAGAGGAGAGAGCGATAGAGTGAGAATGTGAGTGAGTGTATATATATATATATATATATATATATATATATATATATATATATATATATATATATATATATATTCATGAGGCAAGGAAGAAAGGCCGGACAAAAAGAACACAGCGACCACTGCTTACAGCGTAGGAACCCTACAGCATTGTGCATACTATTGCGCCAATATATTTTGTAGCAACATAATTTAGTCGGCAGATGGCTGACAAGCATTTCTATTTCCCGCGCTAGTAAGACAAGGTCACTACCCGCGCTCGCATTCAGCATCCAACCATGGGTGTCGATTTGCATATCTTTGAGGAGTCATTGATTCATCTCCAATGTCCTGTTGCCCTGCCCCACCCCCACCACCCCCATCCCAATAATCTTCAGAAATCGGTGTCTGTTCCCAACTGGGATGGTCGGTAGACAACTGGTCCGACAGTGAGGGATACGGCTGCGGGACGGTCGTGTCGGAACATTGGGCAAACACGCCAAGCTATTCGTCAAATTCCACCGTCTAAGTGAAATTCCCGATCGGCTGGTTAGGTCAGGGTTTGCGCCGCAACTCTCCCTGAACACGGGCGACGATACCCCACACAAACTCCGGTTCCCAGCAACCCCACATCGAACACCCGAAATGCACTGTGTACGTGACGCGACACCGGTGACGTCATTGTGACGTCATCACCGGTGTCGCGCCACACACCGGCATCTTGTGAGTCCACGGGACACGACGCGCGCGCGCGGGCGGATTTTCGCCGGCTGTGATGCGCTCCGACGGCGACCAACCGGCGGCGGCCGCGCGAAATACGCGCGTCACGTGGCACGAGATGCGGGCGGTGCCTCCAGGGCCGACCGCGCCGACCGCGACGGCGAGACTGTCGACGGCGGCTGATGAAATGGCACACTGCGTACTCTTCTCCGCATCTCGAGGCGACTTCCATCTGCCTCTTGTCCCAGGCTTCCGAATGACTCCATCTCGATTGGTTAGAAGCCATCTCGGTTCTAACCAAGACAGCGTGATGCGCCTATCCCTATGTTTTAACCGTCTCTCTGTCACTCAGACCGTTTCGGCTGGGAGGGTGGAGGGTAGGGGTGGAACGGCTGTTGGTTCCGTCCTGTGCTGCCCTGTCCGCTGTTCTGGATGGAGGGGACTTAGTCAGAGCCCGTGCGAACTCCCCACCCCCGCTCCGTCACCTACACCGCTTCCTCCCCCGCGCACAACGCCTCTCCTGTGCCACACTCCCCGCCTCTCCCCGACACCGCGACACGTCGCGTCGCCTTCTCTGCACCTGACGCCGCTGCACATCCCCGGCGGCGCGCGGCTCCCGCCCGCCGCGCGCCCCTCTCCCCGCCGACTCCCCGCGCCGAGCAGAGCAGTCGTCTCGGCGCGCCGAATCGTTATACAGTTAGGAATGCTAAACAGACGGCGAAAGAAAGGGTTGAACAGGCGGAGCCGCCGGTCGATTGCAGACGAACGCGGCCGGCACGGGCGGCGCCAGCGGCGCGTCGGCCGGGGGCGGCGCTGGTCACGTGACCGACGAAGACGTCGCCCGCCCGCATGTCTGCCCGCCCCGACTCGGCGGGCGCGACACGCCCGCAGCTGGCGCTGACGAGCGAGTACTTCGCGTCTGGCCGGCCTGAGCGCGCCTCTGGCGTCCCATCAGGCCGCGCCGCCGGAGGAATTAAATTGGGAGCCGCGCAAAATTGGAGAAAAAATATAGAAATGTTTGCTAAGGAGTGAATATGAAAGGCTGCCGGCAGCAGAGGGGCAGCAAGCCCGTCGGGTCGGAAGAGACGTCAGATGCGACTGGAAAATTGAAGTGGGGTGCGACGAGGGGCGCGCCATCATACCGCTGTCTCGACGTCCGTGCCAGCTCGTTCAGTGTGTGACTCACCAGCGCCCCCGTCGCCATCCTTGTCTGATCTGACATCACCGTCCGGCCACACCCTCCCATGACCTCATCGTCCGGCCACATCTTGATCTGACCTCACCGTCCTGCCACACCCTGACCTGACCTCATCGTCCGGCCACATCTTGATCTGACCTCACCGTCCGGCCACACCCTGACCTGACCTCACCGTCCGGCCACACCCTGACCTGATCTCATCGTCCGGCCACACCCTGACCTGATCTCACCGCCGGCCACACCCTCCCATGGCCTCACCGTCCGGCCACACCTTGATCTGACCTCACCGTCCGGTCACACCATGATCTGGCCTCACCGTCCGGCCACACCCTGATCTGATGTCACCGTCCGGCCACACTCTGACCTGACCTCACCGTTCGACCACACCCTCCCCTGACCTCGCCGTCCGGCCACACCTTGATCTGGCCTCACCGTCCAGTCACACCTTCATCTGACCTCACCGTCCGGCTACACCTTGATCTGACCTCACCGTCCTGCCACGCCCTGACCTGACCTCACCGCCGGCCCAGACCCTGACCTTGCCGACCGTCCGGTGCGTGGCGTCATCACCGATCACCGTCACGTCCAGCAGCGGCGTGTGGCGGCGTCAAGTGTTGGATCAGTGCGATCGGCAGCCGGCGCGCGACGCAAGTGCACGACCGGCGACACACGTATCGAGGCTTAATCGATGTCAGCCCCGTCCGCGAGGGACTGACGACTCCAGCCCCTCCGGCTCATTTCCGGAGAAGACAAAACGATCCGGCAGGAATCGATACGCGGTCGGGGTAACGTCCGAGCAAAATACCACGGTCGCGGTGCCCGTAATCATGTTGCTCACGGTCATCGCCAACAGCTTACCGTCCGTGATCGCACACCAGTGACTGATTGCGTCGTGTGCAAAACACGAGCATATTTATGTACCATTAGCATGCATCGGCGGGCCGGTGAATATTCAGCGCTGATCGCAGGTCGCCACCAAAACACGGCCCGACCGACGCCCACCCGACTCAACTCGATCGCGCCGCGAGCCAGCGATTCTCCACGCCCAACTGGCGGCGCGCCGAGCGCCCTCCCCGCTCCGTGCTCGGCGAGGTATCGCGAGCTGAAGCGTGCCACGACAGCGAGGAACCTCGGCACGACAAGGTATCACGAGCTGAAGCGTGCCACGACAGCGAGGAACCTCGGCACGACAAGGTATCACGAGCTGAAGCATACCACGACAGGGGAACCTCGGCACGACAAGGTATCACGAGCTGAAGCATACCACGCAGCGAGGAACCTCGGCACGACAAGGTATCACGAGCTGAAGCATACCACGACAGCGAGGAACCTCGGCACGACAAGGTATCACGAGCTGAAGCATACCACGACAGCGAGGAACCTCGGCACGACAAGGTATCACGAGCTGAAGCATACCACGACAGCGAGGAACCTCGGCACGACAAGGTATCGCGAGCTGAAGCACATACGGGACGGTGAGGCGTCGTCCAGGTGGTGGTGGTTATTGGCTTTATGACACGTCGACCGTTGGGTCATATAACATCGCCAATCTCTCACGCCGATTGGCCACCGGCTAAGATTAGCGACAAGTGGGACCCGAATCCACAACCCTTTCGATTGTAAGACGGGCAACTTACCCCTAGACTACTCGTCTCCCGGCGTCGTCCAGCAGGCGGCCCACGCCGGTCCAGTTGTGTGTGGATTTACGGCGCACTAAGCGCCGGTCATATGTCGTCGCGTGCCTCTCACCCTGGCGGGAAGGGTCACTCGGGCATCGCCGGGAATCGAACCCAGCACCTCCGGTTTCCCACAGGCCCAGCCTACCCACCGAGCTACCGACACCCTCACGACGTTATGCACAAGGTATTGTGCCTATGACATTGTAATTGAAGCTGGGGAGTCCCAACACTGCCGACTTCAATTAAAGAAGGCGAAGTTGTGGGGGAAAATTGCTTTTAAAAAAGTAGCTCTGAAAATAAATCATCAAAAAAGACGTCAGCCCGGCCGCGCCGACGACCCGCCGGCGGCCGGCGTGACCGGTCAAGGTCGGCCGCGGCGATGACCCGCCGGCGGCCGGCGTGACCGGTCAAGGTCGGCCGCGGCGATGACCCGCCGGCGGCCGGCGTGACCGGTCAAGGTCGGCCGCGCAGCTCCCGCCGGTGGCCGGCGCACACGGCGGGCGCGAGCGGCCGGCCGCGCCACCCCTTGCCGCCGGGAGGGCCCCCCGCACCGACGACACCGGTGACGGATCGGCCAGCTCGGCCGCGCCGGCCCGCGCTCCCCGGGACACCTCTTACACCGTATTAAGCAGAAATGGGCGCATGTATAATCGGCCCATTTGTGCGCCGTTCCCACCGCGCCCGACGATGATAATTCGCGGCGAGAGGCGATGAATCAAGTGCATCGGCTCGGCCGACCGCGGCGCGGTCGGCTGTGTTGTGCTGCGTTGTGGTGTGCTGTGCTGTGCTGTGTTGTAGTGTGCTGTGCTGCGTTGTACCGTGCAGTGCTGTGCCGTATTGTGCTGCGCTGTTCTGCGCTGTGTCAGCTGTGTTGTTTCATGCTGTGATGTGTTGCTTCGCGCAGTGCTATGCTGTTTTGTGCTGTGCTGTGCTGTGTCGACTGTGTTGTGCTGTTTGAGCTGTGCTGTGCTGTTTTGGTTGTGTTGTGATGTGCTTTTATGTGCTGTGTCGGCTGTGCTGTGCTGTGCTGTGCCGGCTGTGCTTTGATGTGTGTGTTGTTTCGTGCTGTGCTGTGCTGTTTCGTGATGTGATGTACTGTTTCGTGCTGTGCTGTGTCGGTTGTGTTGTGCTGTTTTGGCTGTATTGTGCCGTTTCGGCTGTATTGTGCTGTTCAGGCTGTGTTGTTCTATGCTATTCTGTACTGTGTCGGCTGTTCTGTGCTGTGTTGGCTGTGCTGTGCTGTGTCGGCTGTGTTGTGCTGCTTTGGTTGTGTTGTGCTGTGTCGGCTGTGTGTGTGTGCTGTGTCGGCTGTGTTGTTGTGTTTTGGTTGTGTGCTGTTCTGGCTGTGCTGTGCTGTGTCGGCTGTGTTGTGCTGCTTTGGTTGTGTTGTGCTGTTGTCGGCTGTGCTGTGCTGACTGCCGTCCTGTCGAGCACTAATTTTTCGTCAGCACAAGCAATGGTAGGGGCGCGAATGATCAACCCTGGTCGATGCGCCCTAAAGCCCAAATAATTAACTAACTAACAAGCAATGGTAGTTCGTTGGATTTGGACCACTAATTATGAACGGGACGCATGGCGCCTGCGCATCGTTACACGCCAGAAACAGCGCAACAGCATAACAGCAGCACAGCGCACAGACGACAGGAAGGCGCAGCACAATAGCACAAATCAAAGCAGTGCTACAGCAAGGCCACCCATGGGCGTTGTTAGGGACTGTGGAAAGGGGGACAAGATGATTCTTGGATCGAGTTTTTTTGCACATGCAACACGATAGGCGACAATTTCACCAAGTTTGGGGGACGCATCCACGTCCGCCGCCGTGACGACGCCAATGAGTCACCGTACTATCAGATACAGAGGACCCGGGGAGAAGGGGAGATGACGACAGAGACGTCATCTTGTACATACGTCGATAGTCGCCAGGAGAAAACAGCCACACAGAAACTCGAGTGAGTTCAGCCTTTGGTTTTGCTTTTGCACTCAGGCTGCCGAAGGTGGTGTTAGTTAGTTATTTGGGCTTTAGGGCGCATCAGAGAAGGTGATGTGGTGTAGCTTGTGGCTGAGCGCCGCGAGCCAGGGTCGCTTCACTCAGGGTTAAAATATCGGTTTTTCGTTAGGTGTGAGATGTCGAAACGGGCACATAAGGATGTCGAAATTTGCCATGGAGTTGGTGTGAATTAAAGTGCTTTTGATGTTTTTCAGACTCAAATTTGAGCCAATGGTGTAGGTCCTTATGACTGGGCATTTGTCATTTGCTTTGAGATCCATAATTTAGGAAGAGCTGTATTCAGGACAGGGAAATTGCCCATGCTATAATTTGGTACCGTACGCCATATCACATAGTTAATCCCTTTACCCAAAATTACGTTGCGATATGTTTGTGTGTCATTATTCCTGATTAGGAGCATTGACATGATATGTGTAAGCGCGATACTGCTAGAAAGGAGACACGACGACTTCATAAGCACGCATCATGGAGCAAGATGTCGACACTTCTTGGAGAAGGATGACGATTGAGTATCCAGAAAGTGATATTTTCCATCCTATTTGACGAAAAATTTATCACTGGCTTTACTTCGCCCCTGTAACCCCATCTTCCAATGTGAACTGCGGCGAGCTGCAGCCAGACTGAGTCTTGTAGTCCAGATACTGAGCGTGAATGTGTGGAGATGTCAGGAATACAATATCTGGGGCTGTGAGTAGGTGATGTCCGAGAACACCGCTGATGACGTTGACGATGCTGATGGTCATGTTGCCGCCGATGCTGACCAGCTGTTACCACACCCATGTATGCACCGCAAAATTGACTAAAAATAAACGAAGCATGACCTGGGCTGGCGAGACGGGACACACTTTCTGGACCTCAGACGTCTTCCCCAGCCACTGGATTGTGAAGGAATGACCACACGCGGGTCCAACTGTTGATTATATCAAGTTAGCGAATGATCCTCACACCCCGTCTCGGGGGGATGAGGGGGAGATAGTCCCCTCTAAAATCCAAACTAAGCGTCGCACAAAAACGAAAGAGGTGTCATCGGAAAGCGCTCAACGAGTAGGGCCCGGGTCTAGCCCCGAAACAATTTTTCCCCAAGTGACGTCACTAGGGGGCTAGATTTTTCACGACTTCTCCGACTTACATTATGTTTTTGGCTCTGCGGAGTTCATCTGAGGGGATATTCGGGATAGCGAAATCGACCAGGGCCATATATTTTTTTGCCCCCCAAAAAGAACTTTTTTGTTGAAATTTCAAAAGTTTGAGTTTTCAAGTTTGCTTTAATTTTCCCTTTCTAATGGGTAGAGCAGACAGAGAAACGTTGTTAGAAGTCTAGAACTTGCACTAATAAAAATGCCTACTTTAGCCAGAATCTTCTATTTGAACTCTAATAGGCAAATATGCAAAATGTATAAGTAGTCAAAAACGGAAAAATGAGAAATTCCTCTCGTACGTTTTGTTGCATCCATAAAGATAAGCAAACGCTGAAAGTTTCATTAAAATATCTGTATCCGTTAAAGCGTGACGACTGGTTCAACAATTTTGGAGGTGACCTCACTTGACCTAGATTAACTCATTGACCCTAGATGACCTGACTTCAAAAGTTTGACATAACATGCCAAATTGACGTGGGAAAAGGTATGCCAAATTTCGGCGCGCTGCTGCGCGCCGTTCGTTCACTATCCGCAAAAAAAACTGAGGGGGCGGTTGAGGACCCCCGGTACGGCGCGGGTTAAGATGCACAAAGAAAATCCAACGAACTACCATTGCTTGTTAGTTAGTTAATTATTTGGGCTTTAGGGCGCATCGACCAGGGTTGATCATTCGCACCCCTACCATTGCTTGTGCTGAAGAAAGGAATATCACCTTCGAGTAGGTTTACCATTGTCATATACACGGCAATCACATAAGCCGCATCCCCAGGAATCCTCTTCATAAAGTATGCAGATCCCTCTGGAGAGTTCTTCATGAGTAACGCTCCCTTCCCTGGATAATTGTTACGGTGGCCATATACTGCGCTTGTATGGGCTATTCATAAGTCATGCCAAACTGTATGTACCACAAACAAACGCGCAGGAACTACTCTGGGTTAAGGAATGAGGATTGAAAAAGCATTCTCTGTAACATAAATACCCTACCTAAATACATGAGACGGCTTCAAACCTATATTTTCACACAACGCCATACCTATGCCGTTGCATGAAAACAACAGCTTGAAACTGTGTTCCTAGAGATCATTTTCAAATTGCCGAGAATTTGAAGAGGTATGAATATCCCACCACGCTCAGGAGTGTAGTTTTGTACGCTTTTGGGAGGACGCTTCCCCCATGTTGGCTTTACATTCCCAACAATTTTAATTTTCAGCATAGGACTCTACGTATATGCACCCTGCCCAATCCAATTGTGCTCGCCCATTGCCTTGATGTATTGTGCTCGCCAATAATTTCCAGAAACCTGCATGTATGTATGCATGTAACCTACATGCGTCCTGCACCTCTGGCAGTAGAATTCGCTCCACAATGGGAAACGAAACTGGGCTTTCCTTTTACCACGGGTGAAACGCAAATGTCCTCCGACATAGCTACCTGGAGAAATTGCATACTGTTCCCAGGGTAGGCTATAGGTTCTACCTACGCCCGCAAAGCACCAATGTATATAAGAATAGCAATAGCAACAGGGGCGCGGTGAAGTTTTTTTTTAGCAACACAATAGACATTTAACCGAATTATTCATTTTCCTGATGGTGTATCTAAAATACAATGATTACGGTTTACAAAAGTTGAAATAACAGCGTTTCGGTATCTGACTTCGCCACTTTGGTAGAAAACGACTGAAACCCATCGGTAAATATAGCAAAGCGTTATCATAGAAGTATCTTTGTCACAGAAACCTCGGCATTCAACGCAGCGACCAATATCAATATAACAAGCCGCTATCCAACCTCAGCAACAAAATAACGAACCGAACACTTCGGGTAACCACGTTCGCACAGCCAGCATATGCGCAATGCTCGACTGGAGCAAATTTGAAAAACGTGCCCTTGCTGCGCCGTCTTCCCGTCTCCAAGCTGTCCCCAAGCTGTCACCACGGTGACGGTCCCAAAGCTTCACAATGTGACGCCGGAAGCACGCGAAAAACGCGGGAAATGCGAGTGTGACGGCACAATGGCGAGCAGAGCGACCGACGCTTCAGTTGTGCTTATTCGTGCACCAACGGCGCCACATTTTGAAGGGTCACGTGGTGCTTGCGAAATACAACTGAATGCATTAAAATGTTTACTAATCTATCACGAACTGTTGTTTCCCGGCAAATTTGCTACCATGTTCCTGGTATGAACCACGGGAAAATGCTGAAATCGGATTGACGCTTGCTTATCTCGTCAGGCGCAAATGAGACAATTTAACATAATTACATTCTAGCTTAGGCTCGTCGTCAACGGTAATCTATTTATCGTATCAAACTAAATTGCCACTTGCTGTTTTGAAACGTACAAACGTAGTAACACTTTGTCACCTCATTATTTGCATTTCAAACATGCATCGTGCCATTGGACATTTTCCTCTCGTTTTTTTTTTTGTGGTGTATTTGCGGCTTTTTTTTAAGGATAAAATTAATTCATCGGCGCGTTAAGATGCTTAACCGACGCAAAAGTGAACCTTCAACAACTACATGAGTTACTCAGATATAATGCAGGAACACATCGACAGCTTTTGCAGGTTTCGTCGCCTGTTCAGTGCCCACTTGTGTTGAATACCCAAGTGCAACGCCGCGCGCGCGGTTGTTTTTTTTTTTGGCGCGCGCCGTCGGTCATCAGTGACCCCTAACATTGACCACTGACGACCATGAGACGACGATTTGACGACCATCGGACGAGCATCAGACGAGCAACAGACGATGCTGTCGTCGACGCCTCGACTGTTTTCACACCCTTGCTGGGAGGAAAAAGCCTTATTGTGGCAGCGGTCGCATAGCATAATCGGATAATGATGGGGGAAAGGCGGATGCCTGCAGTGTGCTGCGAAGCTGCACCATCAAAACACTCGCCTGCACATGTTCGCACGCAAAATTGGGAAGGAATCCGACACAAAATATGCGCAATCACATAACACGCACTGGTTGTGCTACGTAGAAACTTGGGAGCAAAACTGACGGAAAAGAGCCCGCATAAGCAAAACATTAACAAATAATGTCAATGTAAATGTTGGTAGCCCAAGCATCGAAGGATATCTTCAAAATAGTTTCTCTGAATAAGCAACCAGCACATTTCACTGATGCAGATATATGAGGAAATAAGCTGCAGTAAATTCCTAGTGTTTTCTTTTCAACGTCAGCCCATGGACATTAATTGTAAACACGGTACTTAACTGTGCTATATTTCTGTCTTACTCTGTCTTGTACTTCACCCGGCTAGAGATTCAGCAACATAGGAATATTATCACAAAGCAGGCAATTTTCCCGGGGAGGACCAAGTATCGAAAGAGCCTCCTGGAGTTAAGAGGGACTCCTCAGGCAGCATCATCAATCAGAGATCTTCATGAACCAGGGAACCAATCTTGAATCGGCCTGCCTGGCTTCAAAACCTCGTCTTGCGTCCTGGACTATCTGCTCCCGATTAGGGGCAGATAGTCATCCTCTCATGTTTTGGCGGCCTCCCCTTCTACCCATGTAGGTCTCATTCCAGTCTTGAGGTCTCCACTCGTCTCCAAGGGGCCTCGTCAGTTTGCTGGCCCCATCTCATTTCCTGGGGCCGCTTCCGTCATCCTGGGGATTTTCTTACCTAGCAGTCATTTGTAAAAAGGGCCTCCATATACTTCATGAGGGCAACCACATGATTACTCCCTCCCCTCACCGGTGGGCAAGGAAGCAGCGGGGCATCTGTGCACGTGTTGTGCTGTTGCATAATGATGTACAACTCCACGGACGGCAGTGGAATGTCACTTGACACGTCACACATTTGGCAATTTCGATATATTTCCATTGAAGTCGCCTTCTCCCGTAAAAATACCGATTGCGACTCCTGCCTTTCGAAACACGTTCGCGAAGAACGTGTCTCGAACGTCCAAACGCACACAGAACGTCAAACTCATGACGTCAAAATTCAAAACGTCCAAACGCCCAATAAATTGCGTTAGAGTACCCGATGCGCAAATCGGCGGCGTCCGACCGCATACCCACCCGTCCCTCCCCGTGACAGCGGGCCAGACCTCGGCACGCCCTTGTCTGAGTGGACGCATTAGACCCAGCTCACTGCAAAGTTGACACGACTTGGACCGGGTCGCAGATGCTACCGCACAAAACCGGCTGACTGTGGCGAGCAGCTGCAGTTATTAGCCGGCGAGCCGAGCGCCGGTCGGAGCCGTGTGGCAACCGGAGCCATGTGGCAGTCGGGCCATGTGGCAGCCAGAGCCGTGTGGCAGTCGGACTGTGTGGCAGCGTCGGGGCCGTGTGGCAGTCGGGTCTGTGTGGCAGCCGGAGCCGTGTGGCAGCCGGAGCCGTGTGGCAGCCGGAGCCATGTGGCAGTCGGGCTGTGTGGCAACCGCAGCCTTGTGGCAGTCGGGTCTGTGTGGCAGTCGGGTCCGTGTGGCAGCCGGAGCCGTGTGGCAGTCGGGCTGTGTGGCAGTCGGGTCTGTGTGGCAGTCGGGTCTGTGTGGCAGCCGGAGCCGTGTGGCAGTCGGGCTGTGTGGCAGTCAGGCTGGTGGCAGTCGGGTCTGTGTGGCAGTCGGGCTGTGTGGCAGCCGGAGCCGTGTGGCAGTTGGGCTGTGTGGCAACCGCAGCCGTGTGGCAGTCGGGTCTGGGTGGCAGTCGGGTCTGTGTGGCAGTCGGGCTGTGTGGCAGCCGGAGCCGTGTGGCAGTTGGGCTGTGTGGCAGCCGGAGTCGTGTGGCAGTCAGGTCTGTGTGGCAGTCTGGGCATGGTCTGGGCCGGGTCTGCGTAAACCAGCCTATGCCTGGACACTTTGTTGGCTTAGTCGATGTACCCATTTAGATGAAGAAATTTCCGGATCACTGAGGGTTTCCTTCAGTTAACATGTTATTCGATTCCTGGCCTGAGTGAAATCTGGGCTGGGCCTACACAAAGCTGAACGTGTCCGACACTGAACGTGTCGGAAAATTGCCCGCCTGTCGAAGCGACGTCCTTCCCACCAGCAGCGCCATCATTGCCGCCGAGCATGGACTAGCCAGACCGTCAGCCTGATATCACCAAGCATGCTCTTCACACCGACCCACAGTGGGAAGGCACAGTGAACCAGCCGGCTTCCACGTGAACAGCCCGCCGGCGGTGCGTTGTCATGACTGACCACCGCCCACCACTTAATCGACACAGACGTTGCCCGCGACGACCCTCCGTCTCCCTCCGTCTCCCGCCGTCGCCCGGGCTGGCAGCGAAGCGGCGCGCCACTGAAAACCCGCCCGAATTACTTATGCGCGTTGTCGGGGGAGGCGCCGGCGTCGGGGGCGGGTCGGCGAGGCTCCGCCCACCGCCGCGTGTCTCCCTAATCGGACACACCCAGATTCGGTAGCGCGATCAGGCCGACTGCATTTTCAATAGATTTTTTAGCCGGCAGCCGGCAGCCGTTGAATAATCAATACGCTGCAGCGGCGCGACGGACGGCCGCGTTTGAGGCCGGAGGAGGAGCGGCTCTGTTGACGTCGAGGTGCCGCCAGGCCGGGGAGGGGCGGCGCCAGGACGGGGGTGGGGCGGCGCCAGGCTGGGGGTGGGGCGGCGTCAGGCCGGGGAGGGGCGGCGCCAAGCTGGGGGTGGGGCGGCGCCAGGACTGGGGGTGGGGCGGCGCCAGGCTGGGGGTGGGGCGGCGCCAGGCTGGGGGTGGGGCGGCGCCAGGCTGGGGGTGGGGCGGCGCCAGGCTGGGGGTGGGGCGGCGTCAAGCCGGGGGAGGGGGCGGCGCCAGACCGGGGGTGGGGCGGCGCCAGGCCGGGGGTGGAGCGGCGCCAAGCTGGGGGTGGGGCGGCGCCAGGCTGTGGGTGGGGCGGCGCCAGGCCGGGGGTGGGGCGGCGCCAGGCTGGGGTTGGGGTGGCGCCAGGTCGGGGGTGGGGAGACGCCAGGCTGGGGTTGGGGTGGCGCCAGGCCGGGGGTGGGGAGCGCCAGGCCGGGGGGTGGTGCGGCGCCAGGGGCTTAGGCTTTGTCTTAAAATGGGCTGCAGTTCCAACAAAGCCACTTAGTCCATTATGCCTGGTCTTATTCTTACTCAAACTACTCGGTCTGTTCTGTTTATTTTGCCTGATCAAACAAAATGGAAATTTGATAGGAATGATATATTGATTATTTGGGCTTACGGGCGCGCCCACTACGAGGTCAATTGGCGCCCATAACTGTGATTTTGTTTCGACCACGGCAACCGATGCTATTTAGTTAGATATTTGGACTTTATGGTGCTTCGACCACGGCGGCCCTTGTTATTTAGTTAGTTATTTGGGCTTTTGGGTGCTTCGACCACAGGGATGGATGCTATTTAGTTAGTTATATGGACATTAGGGCCCTTCAACCACGGTGACCGATGCTATTTAGTTAGTTGTTTGGGCTTTAGGGTGCTTCGACCATGGCGACTGATGAATGGATGATGCAAGCACATGGGCAAACTGATGACAGAGGGGTAGAATGACGGGCTGCTTCTTTTCGGTTAGCCTATTGCAACCATGAACTCATTGCAAAAGTATATCACCACAGCATAATTCCCTCCAAATAGTTGCAACTAGGTGCCAGCCACATGCTGAGTGCAGATGTACGTGTCTTCGGACGACTTGTGGGAGGAATAGCGAAGAAATTACTCCAAATACCACTCATTTTATTCGATATACAGCAGGATAGGCAAGAGTGGATCCAGGGGGCAAAGAGGCCATGACCCCTCTCTCTCCAAAAGCAGATTTATGTTGATATTTTGCACTAAAATTTGGCCCAGTGTGCATGCAGATATGCAGATCATTATGCCTAACGAGTGCGGCACGAAACATCGCTTCACCTTCTCGTTTTCTGCAGAGTGTGATGAAGTAGTACGTGTACGGGACTACCAGGCACTCCAGAAACCTCGCATGCCCAGTCCATCCGCTCCAGCAGATGGACTGAGGAGCGACATCGTAGTCATTTAGCTTCCAGCTTCTCAGTAGAGCCACCTCGCTGGACTACAACCTGATGATTGTCTGGGAAGCTACTGCAGAACCGCAGTCTGACCTGTGCTGACTAATGATTGTCTGGAAGGTTATTGCAGGACTGCGGTCTGACTGATTATTGTTTGTAGGACTACTCGGCGGCCTTTTCCAAGGTCACTGCGCTTTTTATATTCCATTTGAGAAACTGTTGTAGGTGACGTCAAAGTGTTGGACTGAGACGTCTCGATCACAGTTCTTGTCACTTGTACCTCTATTAAATGCCCCACCGATTGCTTGGAATCTCCGCAGGTCAGTCAACTGCAGACAAATGTTTGCTGCCCGGGACGCTGATCGATTCTCACAGCACAAACGCGTTTTAATCCCTCTCCTAGTCCGGGTGCGTTCATTGAACCGCATAATACCCTTCCAAGAATGAAGCCCATTGCCACTGGGCCACTGGCGCAAATCATCAATTAGCCGTTCACAACGGACCGACAGTGGTCTAATTCGATCAGCAAGTCAATTTCAGCGCCGTCGGCACTCCCTGCGAATGATCAGCCAGCTGCAGTCCCCCGAGATGTTCGCATTGGCGCCGCTCCTCCGTCGATAGCGACTCTGGAGGCCTGCAAAGTGTCATCAGCACCTCGTAGCCAGTGGTGACTATACTGGCACCTTGTTGAGCAGATGCGGTCAGCGTCAGCATCTCGTAGCCACTCGTAGCCAGAGGTGGCTATACTGGCACCCTGCTGAGCGGGTGCGGTCAGCGTCAGCACCTCGTAGCCAGAGGTGGCTATACTGGCACCCTGTTGAGCGGGTGCGGTCAGCGTCAGCACCTCGTAGCCAGAGGTGGCTATACTGGCACCCTGCTGAGCGGGTGCGGTCAGCGTCAGCACCTCGTAGCCAGTAGAGGTGGCTATACTGGCACCCTGCTGAGCGTTTAGCCACTCGTAGCCAGAGGTGGCTATACTGGCACCCTGTTGAGCGGGTGCGGTCAGTGTAGCACCTCGTAGCCAGAGGTGGCTATACTGGCACCCTGTTGAGCGGGTGCGGTCAGCGTCAGCACCTCGTAGCCAGGGTGGCTAATGCACCCTGAGCGTCGTACAGCACCTCGTAGCCTCTATACTCCGGGTACCGAGTCGCACTGCAGAGGTGCTGTACTAACCGAGACCTCGTAGCCAGGGCTTATGAGATCCGTTGAGCGGTGCGGTCATGTGCACTTGCCAGGGTGGCTATACTGGCACCCTGTTGAGCGGGTGCGGTCAGCGTCAGCACCTCGTAGCCAGAGGTGGCTATACTGGCACCCAGTTGAGCGGGTGCAGTTAGCACCTCGTAGCCAGTGGTGACTATACTGGTCCTCTAGGGGCCAAGATTGGCAGGGACCTGAGGTCACTGAACTGACCTCAAACACAAATACTATATATATATATATATATATATATATATATATATATATATATATATATATATATATATAGACGTGTTGTAAGCACTACCAAATTGTAACCATGTAGTAAGCTTCATTTCAATATACCTTCTCGCATATGAGCCTAACAAATAAAAAAGTTATTGGACATTGCTCTAAGACGTTTCGGGCTTGATTATAAGGCATAGTTTTGGGTCGATTGAGTAATTTAGGTTATGAAGTACAAATTTGATGTTATTTAGGCAGCGCAAACACGGAAACAAATGATAAAAACAAACGCATCGAAATGGGTTTTGCGAGCCAAAATAATCAATGGATCAATCAAACAGGCTTTACGCACTTAACGCACTTTATTTTGACCTGGCCTCAGGCAACATCATGAAGTCACACAAATTGGATCAGAAACTACTCATATTTTTGCATGCATACGAAGGGAAAACGCTGCTACAAGAACATGCATACTACAAAAATAGGAAAAATGTTCCAAAATTGACCGTGGCCTCGCGTCAATGACGTAAACTCAATCAGAAATCCGAGATACACTTGCTGTAGGTACTGCTCAATGGTACTTACGTAGCCAATTTCACTTCAATATATTTTCATTCAGATGAGTTATCGAGTTCGAAACTTTTTTTTGGAAACGTCCATAAACATTAACACTGAAACCTCTTGGACCTAAGTTAGGTCAATGACCTTACATGACTTGGGGTTGAAACTTTGACATCAGACGTAAAACAAGTTGAGGAAAGGGGTACTGAAAATTTCGCCGAGCTGCGCGCCGACGTTTTTCTATATCACGGACAAAGCTTAGAGGGGCGTAAAACGCCCCCCGCCTGAGACAGGGTTAACTGCAAGCTGCTTAGAGCAGCCATTTAAAGATTGTTCAACAAGCAGACCTTTCAGACCATGAACACGTTCCCCTGTCCCCTTGAGAGCCATCCATCCTGTGAAATAGCCGGATAGTCTATTCGCGAAAATGACTGGTTTCCATCTACAGTCGGCCTGTTTCCATGGAAACGCTTCCTATATACAGCGGATATCTCGCATCATTCGCGTGAGAAATCTTTGACTTGAAGGCGTTGGATTTGTCCGCCTCTCCTTCGCCGAGCCTATAATAAAGTTTCAGCGCACTGCCGGGTGACTTGGTGCTGAGAGACGCCGCCCCGCTCTCTTTCAACCAGTCGTTAGCTCTTTTCAGTCGCTCATACCGACTTAAATACGCATGCAGATCACCTTTTCCATCGCCGAATGCCGACATCTTAGGCTGCTGTCTCGCCCGCGCTCTTATCACATCAGTAGGTATGTGCGTCAGTGTGAGCTGTTTCAGTTCAGCTTCTCCGTCTGCAATTCATGATTTCTCACTATGTCTTCTCCTTCCTCATTTTCCCGTTGCTGTTAGCCCCCTCGTCTCTGTCCATTCGGTATGTAGCCAAATTCTCACACCCCATTCAAGTCCACATTTGGTTATAAATATAGGTAGAAATCAAGACTCCTCTTCCTCCTAATATCCTGTGACAGTCGCCATATTACGGAATTAGTTAGATAGTTGTTCGGCGTTCTATCCGAAAAATCACAGTTTCAGGACTATTTAGTTTCTATTTCTAATTAATTTAATTTCATAGCAAGACTACCTTGTGTGTTTCCCCTGTCGTTATTTTACTCATTCTGACTCTCTGTGATCTGTTATTTTTCAATGTCCATACAAAATAAAAATGCAATTGATGCATCTTTGCTTGCATATTTCGTTTATGCGCCTAGTCCAAACATAATTATACTTATGTATGTTGCTTATCATCATTTGTGTTCATCTTTTATGCTGTCAGGCTACCCATCGATGAAAACTGGGCATGAAATCACCCGAAATTCTGAAGGCTTTTATATCAATTCTGCACCTCACCTGATTGAAAGTTCAGGTTTTGTCTACTATGTGAGCTGACACTGCTTCCTATTACCACCAGAGTATCAATAGGACTCGGACAATGCCTTTCAGAGTCCTCTTGATTGACGGTGCGTCTGTGGAGAACGCCGGACACCGGATATCGGGAATAGCGGACCCCATGCACGCGAGTGCATCCGAACTCGCGATTCGGACATCGCTGCCGACATCGGGTCGCGAGCGGTCATTTGACTGCCCGGCAGCACGCACCGCTGAAGAGCCACCCCATGTGCAAACAAGACGTCAAACCCACCCCGTCAGCATGGTTGTGCGAGGTGGACGTGCTTGAAAACGAACTGCGGGAGGCTTGTGCGAAGAGGGCAACAGGATCCTTCATGGAAGAATGCACTGGCATGTGTTATACAAATAGTCATTCGTTGATCGCCAATGCACATCTGGTTCAAACTTCCCTTCACAGCAGGGGCCAGTCGAATGAAAAACTACATTCGGCAGCTGCATGTGGCACCTGATCTTCCTTCCATAGTGGCAGCCAGCTTGAGCGCACCTTCAGCGTTCTCGCTCGGAGCGCGCGCCGAGAGCCAGCTTTGTCCCTTTGATGACGGACATGAGGAAGTTAGTCGCGAGAAAAATAGTGGACCTGCTTTGTTATGTTGCTATTTGGGCTTTCGGGAGCTTCGACTGCTCTGGTCATATTGCGCCCATAGCTCATATGATCATGGTGATGCGGTTAGAAGCGGTACCCAGCGTCAATACGCGGACACCGCTTTATTTTGCTACAAAGCTTACACGTCATGACTATCGATGAGGGGTATATATAGTTAGGACCGGCTTTGTTCCTTTGGACGGTGGACATGAGGAAGTTAGTCGCCAAAAATGCAGGGAGTCGGCGTGTAAGAAATGTCCGGAACATCAACACTGAATCAACCATCGAAACTGAATAAGTAGAAGCGCATTACAAGTACATATCACAGTACTAAAATTTGAATTAGGAATATTTGACAGCGAGTTACAAACTGTAAAAAGGGTTTGTCTTCAAACCCATGCGCTATCGAAATCGGAGCAGAGCGTCTTTTCTCGTTTTGCAGCTTGAAGGGTGACTCAGCATGCATCCGGTTGGCATCGGTGGCCGCGGCCAGCCAGCTACTGCGTCTAACCCATCTGTCTATCTACTCTAGCTAACCAATCATATGTCCATGATTCGAGCATGTAGCTCGGTCTCTTGTATATAGTTTCTATTCGCAAATAGTCTCCATATCGCAATAGTCCCATTGCCATATAGTCTCCATTGCTTGTCCCGTCCATGTGCCCGAATATAAAGCACGTGGATTGGTTTCAAATTATTTATATTAAAACATTTACAACTTTTACAATTACTGGTCGTGACACTGCACAAAACATTGCCTGTCACATAAATTCTGCCGTGGCGCGCGCATTCGCCGTATGAGATCCGTCCTTTTATTGAGACGTCGAGGCGTGTGAAGTCAGCACGGGCCTCTAATTAAAGTCATAAATTCATCAGGGCCACACATTTTGAGTGCGCTTTTATCATGCTTCACGGAGGTCCATAAGTGCAATATGATCGAGCGTTTCGCAGAAAGATCATGGTTGATTTTGTTTTATGCTCCCGTGATTACATACGCACTGCAACTATCATCGTAAACGATCAGTCACTTCGGTCATATGCAACACCTCAAGAATTGCAATTTTTCCTGCACAACTAGCACTTCCAATGGATGTTCCAAATTAACCGAGAGCTGCTTGAAACTATCGCCACAGTGGTGAGTTTTGGCACAGCTTTGAGACAGCCTCGATTGAGTCGCATTTACTTTTTCTCATCCTACTCGAGCAAGACGACCACATAGGAGCGCGCTATTGTGCGTCGAGGTTCCCTGGAAATTCTCAGACTTTCAGCTCTGACTTGGCGCGGCGTCATCACCGCTACTGAACATAGGCGCACCGGAGGGGGGGCAGGGGGTCAGGGCCCCCCATGAGACCAAAGTGCCCTTTTGACCGAAAAGTGCCCTCTTGGCCGGAATGTCCCAAATTCAGCCCAAAAATCACCTGCCTGATGTGCCCCGCCTGTGCCAAAGGTGCCCTATGGGCCCAAAACTGCCCTTTTGGCGATTTTTTTCCACGCCCCCCCCCGGTCAACAAACCTTCCAGTGTGCCCCGGACCGCAAAAAGTGCCCTTTTGGAGCCGGCCAAGTGCCCTTTTCGGTCCCCCCCCATGGAAAAATCCTGGGTGTGCGCCTGCTACTGAACGAAGCACTTCACACTCGATGCACCCGTCGCCAACGTCGCCAGGTGTCTGTCATGCGTTGTCGGCTGCTGTCATGTCGATCAGCCTCGCCAAACTGCGTCCGCGGCTGACAGCGGGACTGATGAGAAAACCGAACGATTCTGAACGGGGAAGCGAAGCACGAACGAAGGAGGGAGTTCTGGAATTCCGAGCGAAGGAATGAGGTGGCCGCGTCGTCGCGGACGACGTGGGTCGATATGGGCCGGAAGGAGAGGGACACATGGGTCGCTGAAGGAGCGTTGGAGTCCACCACGGGACGCAATCCACTCCGGTAACGACTGCTACCCGAGTTCACGCACTGGTACGCCGTCCACTCCTGCCCGTCCTCATCGACAGTGGGTGCGAACTCCGCCGTCGATTTCTGGCGCCGAAAGTCGGCGCCGCGGCGGCGGTTGGCGCCAAAATCGCGACACAGCCGGTGTATTGGCCGTCACGTTGGCGCCGAAGTCGTCATCGATTTGGCGCCAGACCGGTCCCGGGTGAATTGCGGCCGGGGCGCAGCTACAGTCGGATTTGCATAGGCATCAAATCGAGCTACCTCGCCGATCCGTGCTCCACTTCCTCCCCGGGGATGACGCGACGGCACGCCCGACTCCAAAACATATCCCAATTTCCGGTCAGCGGCCGCCCGGACGGCACAAAGACAACTCGCGGTGTGCGGAACGTACGATGCCGTCCAGAGCACGAGTCTCACTTTGTGAAATGAACTGCGGGTGGGGGACTTCGAAAACCATTTTAATATAAAGTACACCCATAGGCCCAATGGCTAAGCCCCGGCCTGATTGAGAGGGGAAAATGAATGATTGAGGGGACGAATGTCATCCTTTAACATTTACAAGGTGACTCTCCTGGTCTGGAATGAAGAAAAGTTGAGCATACTAATAATGAATAACAATAAGTAAAATAAGTAGTAATAATAAATACTAATAATTACCAAAACATCAGGTAGCAAGGGCATGATAAGATGGCTTGAGATGAACGTGTTGTTAAACTTGTGGCCTCAATCATATACTTATTAGCGAAAATGACATTCGTAATGCGCCGTCCTGACGATCCAGTTTGATTATGCCTACCTCGCTTTCACGTCAAAAGTCGTTTGTCTGGTACACTAAAAGTATTTACGAACGCGTAGCTGCACACACATTCAAATGATACGACACACGGGCAAATATTATGTCACACATCTGATCACAAGAAATTCGACAGTCGTTGTTAAACTTAGCTATCAGGGCGGATAATGTGAATGGGAAGACTTGTTAGGCCCCCACCCCTCCCCTGTCGGAAAAGCTGAACTTAACTTAACTGGAATCAGACAAAATATGCATGGTGTGGTTACGCTGCTTCAGAGTTCCTGCACAGCCAAGCCGAATACTTTTTTTAAAATCTAGTCAGAATTCTTGCTGGGTGGTTTCACTGACCAGGGTCCTATTGCTGAGCAGAGCTTACTGCGTGAACCCTGGCTCCACCACAGCAACCGTTAATTCCAGTTCAACGACAGCATTTTGACCGAGAGTTTAACGTGCCGTCAATGTGCCGACACGGCCGTCCTGGTAGCTCGTCTCCGGCCTTATCGGGGCTAGTTGCCAACTGACCCCCCACCCCCAACCCCAGCCGAGGGCTGAATGCGAACGCCTGAAGCAACTCATACCCTGTCTTGCGCCAGAACAGAGGAAACCGGCCCCAGCGCCCAAAGGCGTTTCGGACCCAAGCGCCTCTGAGACCTCTTCCGATACACATCACCATTGGAGATGACAGCATTGCCTTGGCGGTAATTCGCCCCATACGCGGCCATCCTGAAGACCCCTGGTCTAGGCGAGATGCGAAGTCATTGTGTATGTGGAACCTGAATATTATTTTAACCAGCCTGGTAGAAAATCAAGACCTGCTCTGGGACAAAACGAGTACAAACTCATCTCCTTTAGTGTAATTTGATAGGCAGGAGCTTTATCACATACCTTGTAATCAATGTTTTCCTTTTAAACATTGTCGGGCACTGGAAACGAGTGTCCAGCTGTATTGTGGCGGCCGACGTGTGTCCAGCTGGACTGTGGCGGCTGACGTGTGTCCAGCTGGACTGTGGCGGCTGACGTGTGTCCAGCTGGACTGTGGCGGCTGACGTGTGTCCAGCTGGACTGTGGCGGCTGACGTGTGTCCAGCTGGACTGTGGCGGCTGACGTGTGTCCAGCTGGACTGTGGCGTGGACTGTGGCGGTGACGTGTGTCCAGCTGGACTGTGGCGGCTGTTGTGTAAAGGCAGCATACACGCCAGAGACATCACCACCATCATCACCAAGTCCAACATCTTCACACGGTGGCAATATACCTGTGTGCTCAATGGCACCTATTACCTCAATGTGATAACAGATGTACGTGGATTGATACTTGGTGGATTGGTTCCTTTCGTGCCTGCTAGAGGCGTGAGGGGTGTTGAAACAGACTTGGATATTTTAAAAGAAAATTTAGGGTTAAAATAAGAAGAACCTAACCTACCTACAACTATCTAACTAACGTGCACCACTAGGAACATTTTAAAAGGCGCTTTAATCAACTTTAATCGGCTGCACCTATCTTCGATATTCGCATGTGTTGCACATGGTAGTGGCAAATACGACCGGCAAAGAATACCCCAACCTCTACTCCCATCATCTCCGCTGAGTGCTGCCATAAGCATTTGTGTTTGTTTGTTGGAGAAATGATCTAATCAGCTGTGTTTCCAGTCACATTTGTTTTCATAAGTGTTGCACATGACTGGCACTAAAAGATACGAAAGGCTAAGAAGATATCCGCTGTATCTAAAGGTGCAACCGTGGAATACAAAATTACTTGGGTGGTGGTAGTCATGAATTGAAAATCAATCAATAAGCATCACCCACATTTACACTTTTTAACATCATTCAACTGTTTTTTTTTTCACCGCCCCTTCCCCTGCATTCTACAAACAATTAGCTTCGGGACACTGACCGGTGCGGGCCGCACTGCCGCACCGCAGCCGCGTAACAGCGCGCGTCGTGCCAATTAGCCGGAGGTACCTCTGTGCGTGCGCCTAATTGTCGCTGGCCGCGGCGCGTTATCCTAAATTCATTAGGGGCCCGGCCGCCGCGGCGGTCGTCGCGTGACCGGACCGGTGTTAATATGTTTGTTCTGCTGCGCGCAGCGGGTCGATTTGCGCACCGCCGACAAGACGCCGGTCCGGCGCGCAACACGGCGCCGCAAGAGCACGAGAGCGCGCGACGCTCGCCGACCGGCGGCGCGGTCCCGCGGCGGACACGGGCCGGTCAGCCGGGCGGGTGGTGGTTATTGGTTTTAAGACACGTCGAACTTTGAGTCATGAAGCGTCGCCAATCTCTCACGCCGATTGGTCGCGGGCGAAGAGTAGCGACAGGTGAGACTCGAACCCGCAATCTTTCGATTGTGAGACGGGAAACTTACCCCTAGACCACCTGTCCCCGTCCGGGCGGGGGCGGGGGCGCGTCACCCGGTGACCACCGTCGGCGTGACGCTCCGCACGGCGCCTCTGTTGTTCCTATTTGGGTTCAGGGGCGCATCAGCTGCACCGCCGGCACCTCTGAGGCGGTGGCAAGCGGTGGCCGTGAGGGTCTTCTGTCTTGACTGACGTGACGGCCGACCCAATGACTGACGGTGTGTCTCACTTCACCTCGGTGTCGACCCGGACAGGCGGCGGTGGAATGGGCCAGCGTGGAGACGGCCCATCGGCCCTGCTCAGGTGGGAACGTGCACGCGTTTTGGTCGGTGACGACGGTGCGATTGTGGGTCGGTGACGATGGTGCGACTGTGGGTCGGTGAGGATGGTGCGACTGTGGGTCGGTGAGGATGGTGCGACTGTGGGTCGGTGAGGATGGTGCGACTGTGGGTCGGTGACGATGGCGCGACTGTGGGTCGGTGAGGATGGTGCGACTGTGGGTCGGTGAGGATGGTGCGACTGTGGGTCGGTGAGGATGGTGCGACTGTGGGTCGGTGAGGATGGTGCGACTGTGGGTCGGTGCCCATGGTGCGACTATAGGTTGGTGAGGATGGCGCAACCATGGGTCGGTGACGATGGCGCGACGGCGGACAGGCACGCCATGCCTTGCTGTTTTCACCCACAAATCTGAGCAGAACCAAATTGCGTCATTGATATGGAGTTGTCAACAGAGCTGGCATCGATTTGGGAAGCCAACCGGGGCAGCGACGAAGGCTTTTAGAGACTAAAGAAGCTCGGGGCTGAAGTTTGAAAGCTTGGACAAGCCGCAACAACAACGGTCGCACCCCGTCTACCACGGGACACCAAGCCACAATGTCGGCCACGTGCGGAATGTAGGAGCCATATGTCCCACGAACGTGACAAATGTTACAGCACAAAATATAAGTGGGGTGTATGGCGCATAAGTCTACAGTTAGCATATACGCTCCCACATTTAGCACTTATACTCCAACATTTAGCATATATGCTAAATGCACAGAGCATGCATGTGAAGAACAGGATTGACAAGTTTTGGGGCATGCGACATGTATGGGACATGTGTGGGATTGCGAGACACGTGTGATACAGGAGACATTTGCATGACATATGGAACACGTGCTGGGTGTACAGGGATGCATTGGCTACATGGCACTCACCCGTTTATGGACGTTTGGGTCATGAAGAACGTCAGGATCGACTTGACAATGGTGTGCCAGAACTGGCTGAAGACCCAGTCAGACTTCTCGTGACACCTGTTCAGGAATGCATCCGTCTCGCTGTCCAGACTCAGCGGCAAGAACAGGTCCGCATTCGCTGGGGTCAGCTGGGTCAGGTCAACCTGGTACCACTGCAGCAGGGTCATGGCGGATCAGTCTGGCACCACTGAGACAGGGTCAGAGCAGGCAAGCCTGGTTTGCAACACGGTCATGGCGTGGTTACCCAACACTGCTGCAACAGGATCACAACAGGTCAATCAGGTGCCATCCCAAAAGGCATGCCGCGATCTGCTGCTTGACTGGAACATGGACCCACCGGGTATGGATGTATCACCACAGAATATCGCCAGATTCAGCAGCATCACTGCAGAATCTCGCCAGGCTCAATGGCACACTACATAATATCACCGGGTTCAGTGGTATCACTACATCATACCATCAGGTTCAGTGGCATCACTGCAGAAACTCACCAGGTTCAGTGGCATCACTGCAGAAACTCACCAGGTTCAGTGGTATCACTGCATCATCTCACCACGCTCAGTGATACCACCAGAATCGCAACAGTAAAAAAGATGGGACATTGACTTTGACTGGATGCCATTTCCAATGCCAACCAGAAAACATTGGAGCACTGGCCAATCCAAACAAGAAGCTTCTACACACAACCACAATGAACTGGTTGTAATCGTGATTGTCAATTTTGTTCCACCGACTTAACTCACGGAAAATGTCATTGCTTGTAGCTACGTTGCCCAATTAAAAATATTAGTTTTCGTAGCCTAATCAAATTCTAATAAACTTCAACTGTCACTAGGTAATTGGTTGGTTATTGATTTTACGACACATCCACCGTTGAGTCATGTAGCATCGCCAATCTCTCACACCGATTGGTTGCGGACGAAGAGTAGCGACAAGTGAGACTCGAGCCCACAACCTTTCGATTTGGAGACGAGAAACTTGCCCATATATTATTATATACCCATATACTACTCGTCCCCCGTCACTAGGTAGTGATAGTAGACTGTGACTGATAGCAGTTGCAGACTGGTAGTGAGGGCAGGCTATATCCACTGTGTCAAGTTCCCTTCGGTGAGTCGTCCATCACAGCACACCGCCGGCCACATCATCAGGCCCATCACCGCCCGCCCGCGTCACCAGGCCCATCACCGCCAGCCGCCGGCCACGGTCGCGGCGGTCCCCGCCCCGCCGCGAATGCTCGACACGTGCCAGGCGACAAAACGGTGCCAAAAACTCCCCCCCCCCCCACCCACTCCAAAACACAGAGACGACAGAAGTCCCGCGGCGGTGCCAGTAAGACTAGGTGGATGAACAACACGTTGGAGTCGATGACGGCGATCTCTGCACAGTACGGACTTTGGCGAGACGACGTTACACCCTACGTGCTACCGTCGGCTCAAAAGTGCTGATACATGTTGTGGCTCAGCTCAGTGGTTGCTGGTACAATTGCTTAGTTGCTCATGCAATTCATATCAAATGGCACTCTGCCAACAACATCGGCTCAAGGCTGAACAGTGAGAGGGCAACATAGCCAGTTCATGATACCCATCTGGCACATGGGGGACACAAGTGCGAAGTCGCTGGTCCTTTGTGTGCGGGACGAATTGCCGGTTTCGACTCCGATGTATGTAGTCAGCCTAAACGAAACCTGGTGAGAGCTAATCCATACAGAAACGGAATGTGCCAACTCATGGAGTAGGTCTGGGGACAGTGTGCTTGGTTGAACGATTTGGCAGTCTCAGCATGGGTTGAGGTCGTAATGATCAACCGGTCAAGAACTTCATCCATCAGGTCATTGTCAAGGGCTCCTGGCTAACTGGGCCTGATGCAAATACATCTACCAATCATAAGGAACTTGGACTAAGCAGTCACCTGTTTGGCCTCGCTCATTATGGCTAGTCTCAATGCGATGAGGCTTTGAGTGGATGAGGCACAAATCCAGGGTGGATTTGTGCTTTGTAATCCTGGATGTGGAGAGGAGAATTTTTGTGCAATCAAACATGGAGGGGATATTTGTATCCCAAGCTTGTCACATGAGAATTTCAGCTTGCATCCCCAGTGAATCTTGAGCACATTATCACAGAGCACATTATCATCCTCAAACAACAGCATTCAACCTCAGAATGAGAAAAACTAGAACAATTTTCTGGAAGGCATAATGTTCCTTATGCCAAAAACAAATCATGAAAAACCTGTTCTTTCAGCCCCATCTGATGCTGTCAGCTTCAGTTCAGAGGAAGTATTGGGGGAAGAATGCCTCTTCTTTCTGATCATGGTAGTCGCTGGCTGAATGCCTGTCCCAGCAGGGATGAAATTGAACAGAAGAGTTGGCAGGAGGGGGCACAAACCAATTTTATGAGCAACTGCTTGCACAGCTATCAACTGGCTTCAATAAGCTGGTTAGCCATGATCCACAGCCACAGCAATATAGAAAGCCACTGTATGCTGCATGCTCCTATGCCATGTTGTTGACAGAAAATGGTGCCTCAGAAATTTCTTATAAAGGAGAAACATTCCTTTCCCCAAGGTATCCCTCTCCAGACCATTGACAAATTTAAAGACCTCGATGAGATCTCCTCTCAGCCTTCTATATCTAAGTGAAAACATATTCAATTTCTTCAATCTTTCCTCATATGCCAGGTTGCTTATGCCATTAACCATTTTGTAGCCCTCTTTTGTACTCTCTCTAAAAGCCAACAATCTTTTTTCATAGCTAGGAGACCAAGCTTGGATGCAGTATTCCAAATGTGGCCTGACGTATGCACAGTAAAGCTTCCTGATCACTTCCTCACTTCTGTATGATACATTCCTATTTATTGCCCCGAGCATTCTCAGTGCCTTCTTCCTGGCTTCCTTGGTCTGTTCTGATGCCCCCAATTTTGTGTTTAGAATAACACCTAAATCCTTCTCCTGTTGAGTCACTGATAGCACTTGGCCACCCATCAAGTATGGAGCCTTCATATGCTGCTTACCTACATGCATGATTTTGCACTTATCAAAGTTAAATTTCATTTGCCATTCTTCGGACCACTTCACAAGTTCGTCTAAGTCTTTTGCAGCGAGATATGCTCATCCTGACCTGTTATTGCCCTAAAGACCTTCAAATCATCTGCAAATTTCAAAACTTTACTGCTTAGGCCACTTTCAATGTTATTTACAAATATAATGAACAGTAATGGCCTAGTACTGACCCCTGGGGGACTCCACTAAGAACATTTTGCCATGATGACTTTGTACCATTTAGCATCACTCTTTGCTGTCTATCTGAAAGCCACAACTCTATCCATTTTAAGATGCTACCTGCAATACCATGGGACTGAAGCTGTATCATTAACCGTTTATGGGGTACCTTGTCAAAGGCCTTACTAAAGTCAAGATATGCTACATCAACCTGATTTCCCTGATCAAATTGTTCTGTGGCGAAGTTCAAAAAGTCCAAGAGGTTTGTGAGACACGATCGTCCTTTTCTAAATCCATGTTGAGTATCTTGAATCAATCTGCTACCTTCCAGATAACTAACTATTCTATCCTTGATAATTGATTCAGTACCTTGCAGACTAGGGATGTGAGACTTATTGGCCTATAGTTTTCAACTTTCCCTCTTTCTCCTTTCTTGAAAATAGGAACTACATTTGCCCTTTTCCAATCGGTTGGAATTTCATTATGTGAAACTGATCTACAAAATATTATACTAAGTGGAAATGCCAGTTCCTTTTCAGTTTCCCGCAACACCCTAGCATAAATATCATCAGGTCCTGCTGCCTTATTTGGCTTTATTTTCCTGATATGATTGTAAACAACATCACTACCAATGAAATCAACATCATTTGTCAGATCCCATGTATCTGAACTATGGTGTACGGTCGGCAGATTGGTCATATCTTCCAATGTAAACACTGATTTGAACTGCTTGCTCAGCTCCTCAACCATCTCACTATCCTCACCCAATGTAGTCCCGTTTACTTCCAGTGGACCAATTGTGTTAGAAACTTTACTCAGCTTGTAGAAACTAAAGAACTTTTTACTGTCCCCATTACAGTTTCTAGCTAAATCCAGTTCCTTTGCTCGCTTTGCTGCTCTGGTTTTTTGCTTCACAGTGTCTCTAGCTTTTCGATACGCCTTTAGATTAATGACATTTGAGGCTTCTTTAAAAACTCTAAATGCAGTTTTCTTAGCCCTAATTGCTTTTATCACGTCTGGTGTAAGCCATGCTGGCTTTCCTACCCTTCTTTTGCGTCTTTGCTTTTGGGGGACATGTCTAATCTGAGTTTCCTTTAAGTAAGATTTGAACTTTTCCCACATTTCACAGGCATTTAAATTGGAGAATTCTTCTTCCCATCTGATGGCACTTAAAGCCGCTCTCATGCCGTTAAAGTCTGCTTTGTTGAAATTTGGAACCTTTGCAAATTATCCTTGATAGTTTCCCCTACATGTGCCTTGAATCTAACTATGTTATGGTCACTTTTTCCCAGAGTTTCGCCTACAGTCAAGTCTTGAACCAAGTCACTTAAATCCGAGAATACAAGGTCCAAGAATGAACCATGCCTGGTAGGTTCCGATACAAACTGGTGTAAGAACAGGTCCTCTTCAAGGCATTTCCTGAACATTTTGCATGATGGGGAGCCAACACCAGCATTTTCATAACCTTTTAGATTAAAGTCACCGAGAATAAGGCACTTCCTCTTAAAGTTTCTACTGATTTCCTCACAAATCACCTTGTCAAGCTCAGTTGCTGAGAATGTGGCAGGGTTCCTGATCGGTAGAAAGCTCCTATCCTAAAGTATTGCTGTTGCCTTTTCCCACAGTGACATCAAGCCAAATGGACTCCACAGACACATTTTTATCCCCACCTGCTACTTTTTGAGAACTGAATAAGCTATTACATAGAGCATTACACCACCCCCTTTCATTGCTGGACCCCTATTGCACGAAAACATATTGTATCCCTGGATCTCATAGTCCTGTAAGTTATCTCCAAAATATCCTTCACTGACCCATGCCTCCGTAATGCAAACAAAATCCGGTTCCTCCTCAGCAACATAACACTTGAACTCATCAAATTTGGAACGGATACTCTGAGCATTAAACATCATACACTTAACAAATGCTCCATAACCACCTTTGGCTTTTTCATATTGAGGAGTTCTTTTATCACTAGATGAACTATAACTCTGTCCCCTTGAGTTGCTGCTGTCCCTATTTGCAGACTTTGAGGTTCTATTGCCTTGGCTGACACTATTGGAATATTCCTGAGTTGGCAATGCAATTTCATCCCTCCCACCCCATTTCCTAGTTTCCCTGAAGGACATGCTCATATACTTTGCCTAACACATGGACCCCCTTCTCAGAAAAATGCAGGCCATCCTTCTGATGAGGTCCCCGATGCATAAAACCTGCTCCACTGTCTACAAATGTAAACCTGTCCTGGCATTTCCTCCTGTTTGCCCCTAGCTCCACTCTTCCTCACATGACGGTGCTTTGATTGTGCATGCGCATTTATCTGAGCTTGTATGGGAGCTATGTATGGATCACCAGATAAATACATGACATGGTAAACTCAAGTTACATCTCATTGTATCGAAGAAGAGGACCATCATCTGAATTAATCATTTTAGCTATGGGTAAGTCACTGGATGAGTTTACTATGCTGGCCAGTTTTCCTTCTATGGATGCATGGGAAATGCCACCAAAAAAAACTGCATCATCCATAAACAACAGACAATGAAGATTCTGCAAAAATTCATATAATCCACTGTTCTTCTTTTAGATTGTATGCTATCTTGTTCAGAGCAGTGAGCAACTTATAGACACCACCATAGGGAGTGAATTCCAGTATTTTGTGACCATTAGGACGAACAATAAAACATCAGTGCTGCACACCAACAGCAATATTTTGACTGGTGTTGCATCCACAATATCAAAAGTACATGAGCCTTCACCCCTAGCCAGAGTTCAAAGCAACTTTGTGCTACAACCATTATCATGGCATGTTCATCAGAAGCAGGAGATTTACGTGATCATAGGATGTTTTGTATGTATACAAAACATATACTTATATAATAGCTGCTTGGCCTTTCTGGCATACTCAGTCAAGAGGCACATGGCTGGCAGCTGTTGCTGACTATGTGGCAAGCCTGATCCTGCACCTGCTCTGCATCTGGCTTAAACTGGTGCAAGAATGGGTGGTTGGTGAAGAATTGGAGCTTTGGGCATGTTGACTTCCTATTTTACACTCAGAACTGTATTATTAACAGTATATGATGCTGCTCTAGTAGATTGCTATTAAGCACACCACAATATGGCTTGCACATTGCCATCAACTCTTCACTTTATGATTGTTTGCTAGAAATGTTGGATCATTCTTCTTTAGAATGTGAACAACTTTGTGATATCAATCATCAATCCTGCACTGGTGAGTAGTGCTCATCAAAAATTTAACTGAGAAGAGAAGAAGCTGAGAAGCATAATGGTGGTGGCAACTTCAAGACATCTAATACAGTTCTAACTATACCAAAGACTGCAAAGTATGGTGCTTTTAATGAGATCTTGTTGGTGCTGATTGGTGCAGGGTTGAGTACCTGGTGTGGGTGGACTGATAATCCACTGATAATGCACTGACATTTCACACATGACTTGAAAATTCACATAGTCACAATAATTGGAAGAAACCATGAAAATAAACAGTTTGCTATATTTTTATTAGTTCATAGCTGCAACACTAGTTTACTGCATCAGATGGGCGCTGTATAACCACTGCAGTTGATGTGCCCGAAAACCCAAATAACTAACTAACTACTGCATCAGCTGCTATACTGCACAACCTGCTGCCCATCAGCTTAGTTTCCCATGCAGTTCAAAATTGTTGGGTGGGAAATCTTGGAGGCTGTTTGTATTTTAATCATGCCATGTGTTCATTTTTGTATTCATTTGATGTCAAATGTGTTTTGGTAGAACTGGAGTTTACCTTAAGCCTCTTTATTATGTCTCTCTTTTTGTGCATTTAGTGAGTGTATTTGATCTCTACAGTGTGGATTTTTGGCCTCATGAAGTTAGTAAAAGCTCATAAAGTGCTACAGCTCAATAAAAGCCACAGGGCCCTATCTGGGTGAAGCCTATCTAGACAAGATACCAGAAAAGTGCATGCACACATCCAAAACAATCCATTCAAAAGTGCCAAGGGAATTATATATTCCAGCCTATCTGGCTCCATTCACCTGATATTGCATATTACACTCAACAATTCCAAACTTCTCCAATCATGCCCCATTTTGCTACCATACCTAATCTCATCAGGACAGTGTTAAAATGATGGTTTTCCATTAGGTGTGAGATGTCAAAATGAGCAGAGTAGGGTGCAAAAATTTGCCATGGAATTAGTGTCATCTAAAATACTTCTGTCTTTCACATTGAAATTTGACCAAATGGTGTAGGTAATACCTACTGTACCTTTATAATTTGCTTTGACTCATAATTTTGGAAGAGCTATATTCGCATAGGGATAATAATACTTATGGTATAAGCTGGTGCTGTAAGCTACATCACATTATAGCTAATTTCTTTACCCAAAATTGTGTTGTGAAATGTTCATGTATCAACATTCCTTATTCAGGGCATTGGCATGATGATCATACCCAGAATACTGTTGGAAAGGAGACATGAAGACTTCGTAAGCAAGTAGAATGTTGACACTTCTTGGAGGATGCCAATTTAATGTTCAGAAAGTGGTACATCCCACCCTATTTCATGAATAATTTATCACTGGATAACATCAGGATAGCATGCCCTGATGCATTTTGGTGCAATTTTTCATGTCCAGTGTGTCTCATGAAGCTAATTTACATACTTTGCAGTCTGGCATATACCAAACATTATGATGGACATGTCAATAGTGACACAAAAAGATAACTCTCAGCACATGTTATTGTTGAGCAGTTCTTGGCTGAGAAGTATGGAATGAACTTTGCTTCTGATGTGATGTGAAAGGCAAACACAAATTCCAAATGAGTTCTCTAATATTAAACCTGGACATAAGAGCCACTAATATTAACAGGACCCCATCAACCCATTGGTCACCCTACCAGCTTTAGGGAAATATCAGCATTATCATTCTGGTATTAAAAAGGAACTGAAGTTGGCAAAGGCATTCATTGAGCATATTCAGCATTGGATTTCACCTTATCAACCTGAAAATCATTCTTATGCCCATTGTGTCAACAGAATGGGTTCACATTGAAAAAAGCAGCACAAAATGCATAGGCAATTTCTCCTCAATTTCCATAACCCACCTGTGATTTATCCATTAATTTCAAATCTTCATCTCTTTTGAGCCTGTCATACAGGGATTTGCCCATGGCACTTCGAATATGAATGCGCTCCCCACCAGCCATATTCAGACTTGCTGAGATTATGTGGTGTGCTTTTAGGAACTTTGCACTTGAATCAACTGCATACACAACTTCTATATCCAGATATCTCAGAAAAATGCAAAACATCCATCCAAAAGTAACAGCAGGCACCAAGACATCACACTTCTGTCGAAGATACGCTGAAATTGTCACCAAGCATTGCGATCAGCTGATTTCTGACAACTGTCTGCAATGTGCTGCCACCTACAACAGTAGCAAGTTGCACGATTCTGTGGGGGCGATATGCTGCTAATGCCGCGTGAGTAGGTGTATGCACGCGTGGAGATAGAGGATATTGGCGGATCCAGGGGGATCTGGGACCATGTGCCCCTCCACATGAAGATGCGGCATCCCTGTGACTGGATAGAGGCGCTCCTTGAGCACCTTGGAGTGCACCACTCCTCCCTCTTCTCAGTTTCAGCGGAATGTCACTCCAGGCGCTTCAGAAAGGTCCACTTCATCCCTCCCCACCCCGCTTTGATTTTTATCAGAAAAACTGACGTCTCTTCGGAGAAATTGTATATATCTCCGAAGAAATGGCGGTGCATGACAAGTATCCCCATCACATTCCTGGATCCGTCTCTGCCGGCGGACCAGAGGCGCAGCCAGGGGACAAAGGTACTCGGAACTCGTCACACGTACCCGTCTTAGAAACCTCAGAAGCTTAAAGGCTCTAGTCAATGCTCAGCACACTAATCATGAGTGCCTACTCTGAACCCTTACAGCTATATATAAAAGTTCACTCATACTGGTGCTCGCACCGCAGCAGTTGCAATTACCCGGTCGAAAATATTTCCTGGAGCCTAAGCATAATTTGGCCAAATGTCCCCATCTCCTTGTATATAGAGGGTAGGGCTGAGGGGCAAGCCCGAACAGAAATTGCACATTTGCGAGATAAAAATCTTTAAAATAATGGAATCGCAAAATCAAGGAGTCGAAATCCAACTTTAAGTTTCAACTTTCGATCTTGAGGAGCCAAAAGTTTCCTCCCCCGAAAAAGAAGAAGAAAGCTGATGGGCTGAATCCGCCAGTGGATGCGCTTATGCCATGAATTAATGTCTGATAATTAAGGATGATAGGTACGTATGACGCCTAGGCTCGGATGTTGATTTTTGAAAACCATGGGGGCGGGGCAAGATGCATGAAGGCAATGGGCAATCCCAAAGGGATTGGAGACACACTCCATGGGGTTCTAAGTTAAAAATTAAAGTTATTTGGTGAGAGGGAGGGAGCAAAGCCAACATTCAGGGGACACTTGTCCCTTCAAAAGTATTTATTTAAATAAAAAAAAACTCTTGCGTTTGAGAGCATCAGCGGCGCTACAAACTGGATAGGAAGGACATCGTTTTGGCGTTGACTTCTTCCTTACATTGTGATGTTATTGCCATGCAGGCGCGATATTAAGCTGCACGCCGTCTGGAGAACAAGTACCCCACCCCCACCTCCTCAGTCCCCCCACTGGCACCGCCTATGCCTGGAGTGTCTGATGCGGATCCAATGGGACAGGCAGATGGCTAATTCAGGTCAAATTCAATTCAACGACGCTTCGATCTCGGCTCTAATATTTACCAAGTGTCCCTGCACTTGGCTGGTAAGTTGGCTTTCCGAGACGAACCTCATCAATGTCGGCAGTAGATCTCCGTCGTCTCCTGCCGCCCCACTGGCCCGCGCGCCACGTCACGGCCGCTCCCGGGAACCGGTCACCGTCCGTAGTGCCTTTAGATTGTAATACTTTCGGTGTTGCACCTTATTTTGATAAATTTGCATGTCAGGCCTGCAAATGTCAGGTGCTGCAAACAATGATCGTGTCGTCTGTTGTTCAAGATTATGGTGTTGGTGGGTGAAGACGAAGCGTCGAGTTGCCGGGAAGCAGACGGGAGTGGGGAACTTGCCTGACATTGCAGATAATGCAGCAGTTCATGGGTAAAGCTTCATCTTCGAGTATCTCCAGGCCCTGAAATTTTCGCTCACTCTTCTCCGACAATTACACATTTTAGCATGGGACCGTACAGGGAACCCTTCGATGTACTTCGAAATGAACAGATTTGGCAGTGCTGCGCGCTTCAAATGATTTATTTAAAACTCAGTCTCTGCAGCTGCCGTGCTCGCTGTGTCTCCTGCAACATGCAATTTTGCAACATGCATTCCACAGAAACAGAGAAACACAGAAAACAAGATGTGTTCCGTTATTGGCAAGCCGGAGCTAAATAATTACGACCCGAACCAGCATAGGTCCAACACTAGTGGAAAAGCATTGGTGGGATAAAAGGTCCCGACAGTGGAAGACCGACCGACCTTTGATATTTGATACTCGATGTCAATGTAAGGTCTAATGCACACTTGTGTCAGGTAAGCGAAGCTATGCTGTGGGACAAAGTCGTTAAAAATGCACTGACGTCAGATAGACGAAGCTATGATGTTATGGTAGATTCCATGACGTCGTTGGAGGCGTTATAACGTTGTGTAAGATATTATGATGTTGTGGAAAATGCTATGACATTGTAGGGGATGTTATGATGTTATGGGAGATGTCATGATGTGGGAGATGTTATGACGTTATGGGGATGGTATGATGAGTGTCATGGCGTTGTGCGATATGTCATGATGTTATGGAAGGTGTTATGATGTTGTGAGATATGTTATGACGTTGCTGGAATATCATGATGTTGTGAAGTGTTGTGACGTTGTGGGAGATAATATGATGTTATGAGGGATGTTTTATATGGTGATAGATGTTATGATGATGTGGGAGAGGTTATGATGTGGGAAATGTCGTGATGTTGTGGGAGATGTTAGGACGGTGTGGGAGATGTGACTCTGTGAGGATGTTATAATGTTGTGAGAGATGTTACAATGTTGTGAGAGATGCCATGATGTTGTGGGAGATGTTATGACGTTGTGCGAGATGATGCCGTTTTTACGTGTACGTGCCGCAGACTGTGGCTAACCCCGTCGGCCGATGTCTGTTGGTCGCTTGAAATGCAAACACAAAATTGTCATATTTTTCCAATGTCCTACACCTTTACCACACCGGTCATACTTCACTTCATCCAGTTCATCCTTGCGTACATACTTTTTTGTCCCGTCTACCGCAGTATGAAATGACCAGAAGTGGGCAGTGCACTTTGTACATATGCTGGCCAATTTCCAATGGTCCCTGTGTTAATTTGGATATTTAGAGCATCGAGGGTACAGTGTCAAGTACCTAATGAGGTCTTTGGAATATACCTTCTGGGTCCCATTCCGGTTTTACTTTTTAATAGTTGCTGGGTACAGTGAAAGCCGTCGCAATATGTGTAAGAATAGCTTTTGGCCTTAATTGACAATCTGCGCTTGTTATTTATTCGGTGGACTATATTTATTTTGTTGTTATTTATTCGGTGGACTATTTGTACCTTGAAACGGTATTCGCAAGTACCTTTGAAGTTTTGAGCAAATAGATTATCATTTGCCTGCAATCTAATTTCAGACAACGCATATCCATGCAGGAGCGGCTACACGTCACCATGTTTATGGGGAGAGGAAAAGCCATGAGCAGGGGGAGAGCAAAAGCCAATTGTAACCCATTGTTTACCATGCAACGCCATAGAGTTAGTGCTAAATTCTTGGATTTGAGAGGGCGGGTTACCCCCCCCGGCGACCCTGCCCATGTATCCATCACTAATTGCTAAGGGGTGCTTGAGAATCTCTACCACCACCACCATCTAAAATGAGCAGCAGTAGCTCCATCACTGACAACACTACACTCCAGACGTCTCTTGTTTAGGGTTCTTGACGACCAAGGGAGGTAGTCTTCAAGCATCCCGCAGCCATTAGTCTATGGGTACATGGACAGTCCATTCACATGCGTGATAAAACGATAAATATGCCATCAGCTTTGAACAGCTTATAAGCTGCTAAAAGCAGCTTATGAGCCGTGACAACAATATGAAGCAAAACAAACTGCTTCAGGAAAATGTCGGTTGATCAGCTGCATTATGCACTACGATTCGCAACGATAAACCTTCGGGTGCACTTCACACGACTAGCGCTAGGAGCTAAACCACTATAATAAACCTTCGGGCCGCCCTCCACACGGCTAGCGCTAAGAACTAGGCCATCATGGCATACCTTCGGGCCACCTTCCACACGGCTAGCGCTAGGAACTAGGCCACCATGATAAACCTTCAGGCTGCCCTCCACACGGCTAGCGCTAGGAACTAGGCCATCATGGCATACCTTCGGGCAACATTCCACACGGCTAGCACTAGGAACTCGGCCACCATGATAAACCTTCGGGCCACCCTCGACATGGCTAGCACTAGGAACTCGGCTGATATTTCTCTACTCCGGCGGTTTGGCGGTGTGAGGATTCACCGGTTCGTCGTCGTGTTATCTACACGGGTCTGGTGGAGCCATTCTGGACATGGCACACTCGTCCGTCAGCCGGTCTCGTTCGTCAGTCGGTCTCGTCTGTCAGCTTGTCCCACCCGTCAGCTTGTCCCGTCTGTCAGCCGGTCCCGTCGGTCAGCTTGTCCCACCCGTCAGCTTGTCCCACCCGTCAGCTTGTCCCGTCCGTCAGCTTATCCCGTCTGTCAGCTTGTCCCGTCAGTCAGCTTGTCCCGTCCGTCAGCTTGTCCCGTCGGTTAGCCTGTCCCGTCCGTCAGCCGCGCCCGGAATGCGTCGTCGCCACCGCTGCCGACCTGAATGCCGCGTTCCCGACGGTGGGTGCGACATGAGCACGTGGCACACGCGCGCGCGGCCGCCCTGCCGGTGCCGGTATCGGACACATCTCGCGCCGGTCGGTCGGACAGCACCGTTCGCCGCCGCGACGCGACTCGCCGGTTGGTGGTGGGGACGACATGACGGCCGCGAGGAACGCTGGTGACGTCACAGGGCGGCTGTCGGAGCCACGTCAGGCGGTCTCCCGTCTACCCCACAGCCGGAGCCACCTCAGGCGGTCCACCGTCTGCCCCACAGCCGGAGCCACCCCAGGCGGTCCCCGTCTGCCCCGCAGCCGGAGCCACGTCAGGTGGTCACCCGTCTGCCCCGCAGCCGGAGCCACGTCAGGTGGTCTCCCGTCTGCCCCGCAGCCGGAGCCACGTCAGGCGGTCTCCCGTCTGCCCCACAGCCGGAGCCACCCCAGGCGGTCTCCCGCCTGCCCCGCAGTCGGGCCACGTCAGGCGGTCTCCCGTCTGCCCCGCAGCCAGGGGCCGCGTCAGGCAGTCGGAGCCACGTCAGGCGGTCTCCCGTCTGCCCCGCAGTCGGAGCCACCCCAGGTGGTCTCCCGTCTCCACCGTAGTTAAAGCTCTGTGCGGTGGTCTCTACGAGGCAGAGCTACATCGCATGGTTTCCCAGATCTCCTAGTGACGGCTTCCAGAGGTACATCAGATGGTCTCCCGTTTCCATCGGAGCCAGAGCTGCGTCGGGTGGTCTCTCGTCTCTTCCGAAGCAGCTGCTAGAGCTACATAGGATAGTGTCCCGCCTCCCATGGAGAACAATTGATGGAGCTAAATATGATTTTTTGTCTCCAGTGGCCTGATCTACATCGGATGGTTTCCCCGTAGCTGGAGCTACATCGGATGGTCTGCCCGCGGTCTGAGCTACATGGGATGGTTTCCCCCGTGGTCTGAGCTACATGGGATGGTTTCCCCACGGCCTGAGCTACATCGCATGGTCTCACAGCGGCCTGAGCTACATTAAATGGTCTCACCACGGCCTGAGCTACATTAAATGGTCTCACCACGGCCTGAGCTACATTAAATGGTCTCACCACGGCCTGAGCTACATCGCATGGTCTCCCAAGGCCGAAGCTACATCAGATGGTCTTTCCTGCAGCTGGAGCTACATCGAATGGTTTTCCCAGCGGCCGGAGTTGCGGTAGGTCAACAAGGAGCAGACCTTCTCAGGCTGTAGACCAAAGAAAAACACATGAAAATGTGTTCTTGCTG